>JAXLNO010000172.1:0-181398 GCA_038087875.1 Malacoraja senta | reverse complement strand
GATCACACATCATTGTACTTTAACCATATAACCATATAACAATTACAGCATGGAAACAGGCCATCTCGGCCCTTCAAGTCCATGCCGAACACTTTTTCTCCCCTAGTCCCATCTACCTGCACTCAGACCATAACCCTCCATTCCTTTCTCGTCCATATACCCATCCAATCTATGTTTAAATGATAAAATCGAACCTGCCTCCACCACTTCCACTGGAAGCTCATTCCACACAGCTACCACTCTCTGAGTAAAGAAGTTCCCCTAATGTTACCCCTAAACTTCTGTCCCTTAATTCTCGTCATGTCCTCTTGTTTGAATCTCCCCTACTCTCAATGGGAAAAGCTTATCCACGTCAACTCTGTCTATCCCTCTCATCATTTTAAAGACCTCTATCAAGTCCCCCCCTTAACCTTCTGCACTCCAAAGAATAAAGACCTAACTTGTTCAGCCTTTCTCTGTAATTTAGTTGCTGAAACCCAGGCAACATTCTCGTAAATTTACAACACTCCTTTATTGTTGGAGTAAAAGTGGGACAGGCAGCATCTCTGGATAGAAGGAATGGGTAACGTTTTGGGTCGAGACCCTTCTTCAGACTCATATTTCGCTCGGGCAGCTTACAACCCAGCGGAATAAATATCGACTTCTCTAACTTCAAGTAACTCTGCCTCTCTCTCCATTCCTCCCCCATCCTAGCTCTCCGACCAGTCTGACTGTCCGCTTGATTAAATCTTTATCTTTGTATGCTTTGTCGTCACCTTACACTAGCTAACAATGATCTATGCTATATTTTCCTTGATCTCATCCCCCTTGATGTCACATATTCTCACCTTACCCTTCTTTATCTCGGTGTCTACCTCTCCCCGACTCTCACTCTGAAAAAGGGACTCGACCCGAAATGTCACCCATTCCTTCTATCCAGAGATGCTGCCTGTCCCACTGAGTCACTCCAGCATTTTATGTCTATCTTCAATGTAAACCAGCATCTGCAGTTCCTTCCTACACACCTTTATTGTTGCTGGGAGAAAACCTTAAATATTTAATCAAATAGCACACTGTAAGTACCTTAATCATACACTGTAGTATTGAAGGGTTGCTATCACTTTGGGGATGATTCATGGAAAGTTCACAACACATGAGGGCATTCAGGCTTCAAAATCAATGTTGATAACAGGTGTTAGACACAAAAAGCTGGAGTAACTCCAGCTTGGAAGGTTGCTTCTCAGACTGGAGGCCTGTGAATAGTGGTGTGCCTCAGGGTTCGGTGCTGGGCCCAATACTGTTTGTCATCTATATCAATGATTTGGATAAGAACATACAGGGCAAGATTAGCAAGTTTGCAGATGATACAAAAGTGGGTGGTTTTGCAGATAGTGAAGATGGTTGTGAATAATTGCAGCAGGATCTTGATCGATTGGCCAGGTGATCTGAGGAATGGTTGATGGACTTTAATACAGAGAAATGTGAGGTGTTGGATTTTGGGAAGTCTAACATGGGTAGCCCCTACAAAGTGAATGGTAAGGCTCTGGGGAGTATTGTAGAACAGAGGGATCTGGGAGTGCAGGTGCATGGTTCCTTGAAGGTGGAGTCGCAGGTAGTTAAAAAGGCTTGAGTATAGAAGTTGGGAGATCATGTTGCAGTTGTACAAAACGTTGATGAGGCCGCATTTAGAGTTCTGGGCACCATGTTACATGACAGATATTGTCAAGCTGGAAAAGGTACAAAGTTTTACGAGGATGTTGCCTGGACTGGAAGGACTGAGCTATAGGGAGAGGTTGAGTAGGGTGGCACTCTATTCCTTGGAGCACAAGAGGATGAGGGGTGATCTTATAGAAGTGTATAAAATCATGAGATGAATAGATTGGGTAGATGCACAGTCTCTTGCCCAGAGTAGGTGAATCGGGGACCAGAGGACGTAGGTTTAAGGCAAAGGGAAAAAGATTGAATAGGATTCTGAGGGGTAACTTTTTCCACACAAAGGGTGGTGGGTGTATGGGACAAACTGCCAGGAGGTAATTGAGGCAAGAACTATCCCAATGTTTAAGAAACAGACAGGTACATGGATAGGACAGGTTTGAAAGGATATACACCAAATGCGGACAGGTGGGACTAGTGTAGCTGGGACATGTGTGGGCAAATTGGGCTGAAGGGCCTGTTTCCACCCTGTATCACTCTATGACTCTACTACTCAGCGGGTCAGGCAGCATCTCTGGAGAAAAGGAATACGTGATGTTTCGGGTCGAGACCCTTCTTCAGACCAAGTCAGGGGAAAGGGAAACAAGGGAGGGGGGTGGGATCTTGTACAGGACAGCCACATGTGAGGCTAGAAGTTGGTATTGAATTGAATTGAATTGAATACATTTTATAAGCCAAATATAATAATAATAGATTTTATTTATATAGCGCTTTTCAGGACTCAAAGTTGCTTTACATTGAGAGTCAAGAATAAACAAAACAAAATAGAGCAGTAAGACAGAGATGCAAAGGGGAGGGGAACATGGGACTAAAGGTATGCAGAGGTGAAGAGATGGGTCTTGAGGCGGGACTGGAAGATGGTGAGGGACTCGGAATTTTGGACCAGTTGTGGGAGGGAATTCCAGAGCCTGGGAGCTGCCCCGGAGAAGGCTCTGCCTCCAAAAGTGCAGAGGTTTGATTTCGGAGTGGAGAGACCAGCTGATGTGGATCTGAGGGACCGTGAGGGTTGGTAGGGGGAGAGGAGGTCAGTGAGATAAGGGGGGGGCAAGTTGTTGAGGGCTTTGTAGGTGAGGACCAGGATTTTGTAGGTGATCCAGTGGGAAATGGGAAGCCAGTGAAGTTCTTTGAGAACTGGGGTGATGTGGTGCCAGGATTTGGTGTGGGTAATGAGTCGAGCGGCTGCATTCTGGACCAGTTGAAGTCGGTTGATGCTGCTGGAATTGATTCCAAAGAGAAGAGAGTTACAGTAGTCCAGTCGGGAGGAGATGAAGGCATGGATGAGTCTTTCAGCAGCGGGGGGTGTGAGAGAGGATCTGATTTTGGCAATGTTGCGGAGGTGAAAAAATGATGTTTTGACAACATGGCGGATGTGAGGCTCAAGGGAGAGGGTTAAGTCAAAGATCACGCCAAGGTTGCGTGCCTGAGGAGATGGGGAGACAATGGTGCCGTCAGTAGTGAGAGTGGGGTTGTTAATTTTAGTGAGTGTCGATTTGGAGCCAATGAGGAGAAATTCTGTTTTGCTACTGTTTAATTTAAGGAAGTTGAGTTGCATCCAAGATTTGATGGCTGATAGGCAGGAGTTGATATGGGAGAGAGGGGGGTGGTGGGGGGACTTGGTGCTGAGATAGATCTGGGTGTCATCAGCATAGCAGTGGAAGTCCAGGTTGAAGTGACGGAGTATATGACCAAGGGGGAGGATGTAGATGATGAAGAGGAGGGGACCAAGAACGGAGCCTTGGGGAACGCCTTGAGTGACAGTGGCTGTGGCAGAGGTGTGGTTATGGAGAGAGATGAAGTGGGATCGGTTGGAAAGGTAGGAACGGAGCCAGCTGAGTGCAGAACCTTCAATGCCAAGGTCCCTAATCTGGTGAGCAGGATGTTATGGTTGACGGTATCGAAGGCTGCACTCAGGTCGAGGAGGATGAGGATATTGAGGGAGCCAGCAGAGGTAAGGAGGTCATTGAGGACTTTGAGGAGAGCAGTTTCTGTGCTATGGAGGGGGCGAAAGCCAGATTGGAGGGGTTCGAATAGGTTATACGCGAGGAGGTGGGAATGAAGTTGCGACGCGACGATACGCTCCAGGGTTTTTGAAAGAAAGGGGAGGTTTGAGATAGGGCCGTAGTTAATGAGAGAGGAGGGATCAAGACCAGGTTTCTTTAAGATTGGTGTGACAGCAGCAGTTTTGAAAGCAGAGGGGACAATGAGGAGTTGAAAAGATTAGTGAGGTAGGGGCAGAGAGCAGGGAGGCAGGACTTCAGCAGGAGTGGGGAGAGGGTCAAGGGAGCAGGTAGTGGGTTTGGAAGAGCTGATGAGTTTGGAGATTTCAGTAGGGGTGACCGGGTCAAACTGGGAGAGGAAGCAGTGAGGGGGAGGGGTATGGAGATCAGCGGAGATGTTGAAAGGAGGGGCTTTGGTAGGTGGTGGAGTCGGGTACAGGGGATAGGGATTGATAGATGGTGCTGATTTTGTCAGCAAAAAAGTGGAGGAATGAGTTGCAGAGATCCGGAGTGGAGGTAGGGAGAGTGTTGGCTCGAGGCTTGAGGAGGTTGCAGACTGTGGAGAAGAGGGTTCTGTGGTTTAGGCAGGGGTCAGTGAATATGGAGGAGAGGTATGCAGATTTAGCAGCTATGAGGGCATCTTTATAGGCAGTGAGGTGGAGTTTGTAAGCTTCATGGTGGACTGTGAGAGGTGATTTAGGAGTCGTTCAAGTCGGCGACCAATCTGTTTCAGCTATACATATAAGGAATTTGCCTTGATGCTTTGCTCGCAAGTAACAACACGATATACAGTAGACAATTAAAAATAAAACATTATAATTTAAACATGTGAAGAATGAAATAAAATACCAGAGCACAGAGAGGCTACAGACTTTTGACTGTTGAGTACAGCTACTGCTCATGGAAAAAAGCTGTTTTATGTCCGGCTGTGGCGGTGAAGCGAGACAAGGTAGGTTGAGTAAAGTAATTTTTATTCACAGAAAAAGTGGAACTAAAACTCGTGAAAACCCGGTGCCTGACTTAGCTAACAAACACAGCTCCTGTCGCTGGGAGGAGCGCTGAACAACTGGCTAAAAGCCCGCGAACGAACTCCCGTGGTCACGTGACCGTGCTGACCAATGACGAGGGCTCTGACTTCCCCACCCCACCACTAGGTGCCGCTATAGGACCCCCCACCCAGAACCAGAGGAAAGGAAACGGGCGGGAGTCCGAATCAGGCGGCCAGACCAAGTGGAGACAGGGGGAACTGGCATAACAGGTGCAACAAGCACAACGAGCGGAACAGGTACAACAGGCAGAACAGTCACAATAGGTGGAACAGGCACAACAGGTGCAACCGGCGAAAGTGGGTCGGCAAGCGGACGACCTCAACGGCGGGGTTGGGCCATCACCATCGGGCTACCGACATCCAGATGGGTGGGCTTGAGGCGGGCCACCGAAACGATCTCCTCACGACCCCCGACATCCAAAACAAAAGTTGCGACGCCGGGCCGCAACACCCGGAAAGGACCCTCATAAGGCCGTTGCAGCGGAGTCCGGTGTGAGTCCCTGTGGACGAAAACAAAAAGGCAGTCCTTGAGCGCAGGAAGGAAATCACCAGGCACCCGCTGCAGGGAGCCGTACACCAGTTCCGCAGAAGACGTGTCCAAATCCGCCTTGGGGGCCGTGAGGATCCCCAGCAACACCCATGGCAACTTGTCCACCCAATCCGGGCCCGTGAGCCGCCCCTTCAACGCCGACTTCAGATGCCAGTGAAACCGCTCAACCAAACTGTTGGACTGAGGATAGTACACAGTCGTGTGATGCAGCTGAGCGCCGTACAGCTGAGCCATGGCCGACAACATGGCAGAGGTGAATTGAGCACCACGGTCTGTAGAGATGTCAGCAGGAACACCAAAACGTGCCACCCAGTGGGCCGCTAGAGCCCCAGCACAAGTTGCGGTGGAGGTATTAGGCAACGGAATGGCCTCGGGCCACCTCGTGAAACGGTCCACAATCGTGAGCAGGTGGGTGGCACCCCGGGACGTTGGTAGAGGGCCCACCAGGTCTACATGAATGTGCTTGAACCGGTGTTGAGGAACAACAAAATCCTGGAGTGGCGCACTTACATGCCGCTGGATCTTGGGCGTCTGGCAGGGAATGCAGGCCCTGGCCCCAACCTGCTTGCGGAGACCCTGGCAGACGAACTTGGCCGCCACCAACGCAGTGGTCGCCCGGATGGAAAGGTGGGCCAGCCCATGAATGGAGTCGAACACACGCTGCTGCAGCCCGCAGGGACGATGGACCGTGGCTGCCCGGTGGAGACATCACACAGGACCGTGAGATCCACTGGTTCGAGCGGGACATCAGCCAGCACCAACCCCGACACAACAGTGCGATAAGCCATCATCTCATCCCCATTTCATTGTGCAGCAGCCAGCCCAGAACAGTCAATGCCCGGAGCCACGGACAGCACGGCATGGACCGCAGGATGAGATAAGGCATCAGCGACCTGATTAAGTTTGCCCGCCACGTGCTGGACATCGGTGGTATACTCGGGACCAAATGTCAGGTGCCGCTGTTGGCGAGCAAACCAGGGGTCGGACACCTTCGTGAAAGCAAAAGTTAGAGGCTAGTGATCGGTAAACGACGTGAAGGGCCGGCCCTCCAGGAAATACCGGACAGCCAAATAAAGAGTTAGGAGCTCACGGTCGAACGCACTGTAGTTCCGCTCAGGAGGGCGCAGGTGCCGGCTGAAAAAGGCAAGCGGTTGCCAGCGACCGTCAATAAACTGCTCGAGGACCCCCCTCCGACAGCAGTATCCGAAGCGTCGACAGTGAGGGCGGTCGGAGCAGCAGCCCGCCGGTACACGAGCATGGAGGCCAGCGCCTCCTTGGCACCGTGGAAAGCGGCCGCAGCCTCGGCATCCCACACCAGGTCTCGCGGCTAGCAGGCCAGGCACTGGAACAATGGCCACATGACCCGAGCCGCAGCTGGCACAAAACGATGGTAAAAGTTTATCATCCCCACGAGCTCCTGTAGCCCTTTAATGGTGAGCGGCCGAGGAAACTGCCGAATTGCCTCCACCTTGCCGTGGAGAGGCGTAGCGCCCTGCGGGGTAATGTGGTGTCCAAGGAAAGAAATGGAGCTGAGATCAAACTGGCACTTGGTGGCGTTAATAACAAGCCCGTGGTCCCGGACCCGCTGGAACAGCACCCGGAGGTGTGCACAGTGTTCCTGCCGGGAGCGGCTGGCATCCAGAATGTCGACCAGATAAACAAAAACAAAGTCCAACCCCCAGCCAACCATGTCCATAAGCCACTGAAAAGCCTGCCCGGCGCGGGGTGATGATGGCGGTCTTGGGCACATCATCAGGGTGGACGGGAATCTGGTGGTATCCGCGCACCAGATCCACCTTGGAGAAAATGGTAGCCCCATCAAATGGGCCGTGAAATCCTGGATGTGTGGGACTGGGTAGCGGTCAGCGGTCGTGACGGTGTTAAGGCGGCGGTAGTCCCTACACGGCCTCCACCCGCCGGACGACTTGGGAACCATATGGAGTGGGGAAGCCCATGGGCTGTCGGAGTGCCGCACAATACCCATATCCTCCATCCGCTGAAACTCCTCCTTAGCCAAAAGCAACTTGTTGGGCGGGAGCCGGCGCACCCGTGCGTGAAGCAGAGAGCCGGTAGTAAGGATGTGATGGACAATCCCATGCTTAGGGGCGGCCGAGTGAAACTGAGGGGTCAGGATCTCCGGGAACCCGACCAGTATGCCCCACCCGCATCCGACACCGATCCGAGATGCGGGCCGGAGGCAACCGCGGGTGGCGGTGATGCAGGCTGGAGGGACTCCGGAGGAACGAGGCGCTGGCCCCGGACGTCAACCAGGAGGGAAAAGCCCCGTAAAAAATCGGCACCCAGCAGCGGCTGGGAAACATCCGCTATCGTGAACGACCACGAGTAACGTCGAGATTCCAAGACGAGGGAAATGGCTCGAGTACTGTATGTGCGAATGGGGCTGCCATTGACTGTGGTCAGGGCGGGACCACGCCTACCAGCACGAGTATCGACCCCGGTCGGAGGTAAAGTGCTGAGCTCAACCCCAGTGTCCACGAGAAATCGGAGCCCGGAATGGCGGTCCCGGACGTAGAGTAGTAGAAGAAGGGTTTCGGCCCGAAACTTTGCCTATTTCCTTCGCTCCATAGATGCTGCTGCACCCGCTGAGTTTCTCCAGCATTTTTGTGTACCTCCGGACGTAGAGGAGATGTTTCTGGCCGACCGCGATCGGCCGAGGCATTTCCCGGAAACGAGCAGGGGGCGCAGCATCGGCGGGCCGCCACACCCTAGCGTTGGTGGTAATAACACCACTGGCGCTTACTGCGATTCACGGCGGTCGGCTGCGGCCGAGTGAGGAACAGACCGTTGAGGCTGCTGCGGAGGCGCGGACACCCGGCGGACTGGACCACCCTCCCGCTGCTTGGTGCGCCACAGCTCGTCCGCCCGTTCAGTGAGCTGCAGGGGATCTGCGGTCGGACCCGGCGAGGAACAGGTGGGTCGTCGGGCATCTTTTCCAGGAAAGCCTGCTCGAACAAACGGCAAGGCTGTCCATGAGCGCCAGCATCTCGCTCATTAATACCGACGGTTTACGATCGCCGAGGCCGTCCATGTGCAAGATTCGAGCCGCGCGATCGCGGCGGCTGAGCCCGAAGGTGCGTAGCAGCAGTGCCTTGAGACCCTCGTACTTATGAATGGCGGGCGGATTCCGGCGGAGCTCGAACTGGGCCTCAACGTGCGCGAACCACACCTATGGCTAAACCGCCCAGAAAACGGGCAGTTTGAGGGAAACCGCTTTTTGCGGGGCGGGGTTGGCGTCGAGGTATTCGGCGGCGTTCATGCTGAAATCCGAAAAACGTTCGGATCGTCGGAGTCACCACTGAAGCTAGACCAGGCAGGTTGAGTAAAGTCATTTTTATTCACAGAAAAACGGAACTAAAACTCGTGAAAACCGCGTGCCTGACTTAGCTAACAAACACAGCTCCTGTCTCTGGGAGGAGCGCTGAATAACTGGCTAAAAGCACGCGAACGAACCCCCACGGCTTTGGCAGTCCAGAGTCGCCTTCCAGAGGGAATTGCTTCAAAGATATTGTTGCCAGGGTGAGAGGTGTCAGAGATGATCTTACCCGCTCTCTTCCTGGCCCTTGCAGTGTACAGTTCGTTGATGGGGGGAAGGTTACAGCCAACAACCTTCTCGGTTGATCGAATGATGCGCTGCAGCCTCCGGATGTCATGCTTGGTGGCTAAGCCAAACCAGACCATGATGGAGGTGAGGATAGACTCTATGATAGCAGTATAAAACTGGACCATCATTGCCCATGGCAGATTGTGTTTTCTCAGCTGCCGCAGGAAGTACATCCCCTGTTGGGCCTATTTGACTGTGGGGTCGATGGTGGCCTCCCATTTAAGGTCCCTGGAGATGATGGTCTTAAGAGCATTGAGCTCCAGGTTGTTGCGATGGTACCAGGATGCCAGCTGTGCCACTTCCTGTCTGTAGGCAGATTACTCCCCATCCTGGATCAGTCCAATCAGGGTTGTGCCATCCGCAAACTTGAGAAGCTTGACAGAGAAGTCAGTGGAGGTGCACTCGTTGGTGTAGAGAGTAATGCCCCTGTCCCACTTAGGAAACCTGAACGGAAACCTCTGGTGACCTTGCCCACGACCCAAGGTTTCCATGAGGTCGCCGGAGGTTTTGGTCACTCTCCCTAATGGGCGAAAGTGGTTTCCGCGTGGTCGAGGCTTCTTATAGGTTGCTTCGATTGTTTCAACATAATCAAAACCGGCCTCGACTAAAAATAGGTTGTCGTTTGGTCGAAGCCAGTAGAATGGGGTCGCTATTTACTTACAGGCAGTCGAAGGCCATCTCCTTCGCTGACCGGCCATTTTGAGTTTCACAACCTAGAAGACCCACCGGTAGGTAAAATGCCCGCTAAACTTTATTAAACTTCTTAAAACTGTCGCCACTCCTCCCCCCCCCTTCCCTCCCCTTTCTCTCTCCCCTCTCTCTGCTTCTCTCTCCTTCTCCCCCCCGCTCTCTAAAGGACTTACCGTGCTCTGTGGCAGCCGTTTACCTTCCTCTTCATCGCGCAGACAGCGCTCCTCCCCTCTCCATGGCCCCCACCTTTGCGATGTGTTTGTGTGTGTGGTCTGTAGATGCAGCTCGAGGCTTTCCAGGCGAGTGACCAAAACCTCCTGTGACCTCGTGGCGACCTTGCAGCGGACAAGGTCATCAGAGGTTGCTGTTTAGGTCACCCAAGTGGGACAGGGTCTTAAAGAAGAGGGGAACGTACGCAGCCTTGGGGTGCTCCTATGCTGAGGGTCTGCGGGTCAGAGATGAGCTTTCCCAACCTCACATGCTGCTTCCTGTCTGTCAGGAAGTTGATAATTTTCTGACAGAAGAGGTTCAGGCACAGTCAACTGGGAGAGTTTGGAGTGCAGTAGCTCTGACACAATGGTGTTGAATGCAGCGCGAAAATGCACAAACAAATTCCTTGCATAGGTCCCCTGGTGGTCCACAGTAGGTGCTGGATGAAGTGCAGGCCTAGGTTGACTGCATCATCCACTGATCTATTCAAACTGCAGAGGGTCCAGCAGGGGGTTAGTGATATTTTTCAGCTTGGCTAGCACAAGTCTTTCAAGGGTCTTCATGACTACAGAGGTCAGTGCGACAGGCTTGCAGTCATTAAGACCAGTAATCCTTGGCTTTTTGGATACGGGAACAATAGTGGAGACTTTAAAGCAGGCAGGGACAGTACCGGTTTGCAGGGACCGATTGAAAATGTCTGTGTAGACTGGTGCCAGTTGTTCGGCAGAGCTTGAGGGTAGAGGGGGAAACATTGTCCTGTCCTGGAGATTTCCACCTCTTCTGTCTCCTGAATAGTTTTTCAACCTCTAGTGATGGAGAAGTGGCCAGACTGATGTTGGGCAGCAAGGAGGGGGTGGGTAGTGGACAAGGGTCCAGTCTTTGCAGACTGGAGTCAGGCTGTAAGTAGGTGTAAAGTGGTTATTGGGGAGGAATGTGTGGGGAAGGGAGGGAGGGGTACCAGGGTTATGTTTCTATCTATCGAACCTGCAATAGAACTCGTTCAGGTCGTTGGTCGGCTGACGATTGTCCAAGGAGCAGGGGTTTTTCCTCTTGTAGCTGGTGATTTATTGTAACCCCTTCCACATTGAAGAAGAGTCATTAGCTGAGAACTTGCTCAATTTCTCAGAGTATCTTTCCTTGGCAGCTCCGATTCCTCTTCTCAGCTTGTACTTGGCCTGCCTGTAGAGGTCTGCATCCCCGCTCCTGTAGGCCTCATCTTTAGAGTGGCGGAGCTGCCTGAGTTCTGCTGTAAACCAGGGCTTGTCATTGTTGAACCTGATCCGGGTCCTAGTGGGAATGCAACTGTCCTCACAAAAGCTCACATATGATGTCAGTGTCTGTATATTCATCGAGGCTTGTGGTTGCTTCCCTGAACACATTCCAATCAGTGCAGTCAAAGCAGGACTGTAGGTTTTCAATGCCCTCCCTTGTCCACTTTTTCATTGTTCTGACCACAGGCTTAGCAGATTTTAGTTTCTGCTTGTAGGTCGGAAAAAGGTGAACTAAACAATGATCAGCGAGTCCCAGAGCCGCATGGGGAACAGGGCGATATGCGTTCTTAATTGTAGTATAACAATGATCGAGTGTT
Source organism: Malacoraja senta (assembly GCA_038087875.1). Taxonomy (NCBI): domain Eukaryota; kingdom Metazoa; phylum Chordata; class Chondrichthyes; order Rajiformes; family Rajidae; genus Malacoraja; species Malacoraja senta. Next base: position 170,001 of record JAXLNO010000172.1, on the reverse strand, counting down.
CTCTCCCCTCTTGTGGGGGAGGTAACGTGATGTCTGTATTTTGGAAGCTCTCGGAGGGTGGTGTGGGAAAGGTTAGTGGACAGAATAGGCAGGTGAAAGGCGAAGAGCGAGGAAAGATGGTTGGTTTAAACTGCACGTATTTTAATGCAAGGGGCCTGATGGCTAAGGCAGATGTGCTTAGGGCATGGATAGATACAAGCGACTGGGACGTTGTAGCCATGACTGAAACCTGGTTAAGGGAGGGGCAGGACTGGCAGCTCAATGGTCCGGGGTACAGGAGCTTCAGAAGAGACGGGGGTGAGGGGAAAAAGTGGTTGCATTGTTGGTTAAGGAGGATGTCACGGCAGTGATTCGAGGTGGCATTACGGACGGTTTGTCTAGTGAGGCAATATGCGTGGAGATGAGGAACAAGAAAGGGATGGTCACCTTGTTGGGGGTGTACTACAGACCCCCGAATAGTCAACGGGAATTAGAAGAACAAATATGCCAGGAGATTGCAGACAGCCGCAGGTCAAATAAGGTTGTTGTCGTAGGGGATTTTAAATTTCCCAATATAGACTGGGAAAATCATAGTGTGAAGAGTTTAAATGAGGTGCAATTCCTCAAGTGTTCAGGAGAGTTTTCTTAAGCAGTATGTAGAGGCCCCCACACCTGAGAGGGTAACGCTGGATCTAGTATTGGGAAATTGGGAAGGGCAAGTTAATGAAGTGTTTGTGGAGGAGCATTTTGGGACCAGTGACCACAGTTCAATTAGGTTTAATATAATTATTGTAGGGGGCCATTAAGCTTAAGTCAGTATATTATAGTCATGTCTAATATTTTGTTTTTATCTTTATAATTATTGTAGGGGGCCATTAAGCTTAAGTCAGTATATTATAGTCATGTCTAATATTTTTAGTTTTTAATTTTTATCTGTCTGTACTTTTGTAGGTGGGATTTGATACGTAGAAGGGGTGTGTCTATTTCTAGAGGAGATTAGCGCAGACTCATAGATTGGAAGTCAGTTGAGTCTCGGAAGGATGGTGAGAATACACTTTTTAACCACACGAATCATGATCACGACGCACACACACGTTAATGAGACGACATACTTTTATAAGAAACTTTCATATGATTTATATGACATGAATGGAACAGTGATTAAGAACGGAAAGTGATGGACTATTTCTTTGCTATGTACTACTTCAATAAAAGACTAATTAATCAAGAAACAACATTTGGAGGATTTGATTTTACTATCTTAAGTGTGTTGTGAGTGCGTAAACTATACCTCCAACCCATCCCCGAGGAGTAATAGCTATCGAAATTAGATTTTGAGAATGTTATAAAAACTGCCATGATATTAAGTAAAAAACTGTGTTACTACCAGTAAATACTGGCAAACATTTTCATAAGCCTTGAAAATAATGATTGTTTTGAAGAAGCAGGTGTTTTACAACTTCTGCTCTACGCTTGTATAACGATCTGGCAGCCAGCCAAGTATACACCAAGTCATGGATTTTCCAACAGGCAAGTATGAAGAGGCACCACAGAAGGGAGATGTGGAGCCTGAAGCGAGAAGATATGAGAAGAGAGAAACCAAGCGCACTGAAGAGGGAGAAGCAGCCTACCTGGAAAGATGCCAGAAGGAAAGAGACAAGTTATGGAAGCAGATGGTCAAGTCAATTGAATTCCAGAAGAAATTAATGGAATCAGATGAGAATGCGAAGATAGTATAATCTAATCTGGAGCAATTATTCAGCCTCGGCCATGAGCTTGGAGAAAAACAAAGCTCGTTGCTGAGTTTACAACTGCCTGAGGAAGAACTCGAAAGGCAAACCCAGTGGTTCCCAGAAAGAGTGGAATTTTTCGATGGTTTCATGGAAGATGTGAAGTATGGTTAATGTCAAATCTACGCCATGGGAATATTCAAGATCCTAAACCAATTGCAACTGGTTCTACCTTTACTAAAACAAAAGGAAGATCAGGACCCAAGGAAAGCAGTTTTGCTACCGCTGTAATAACTGTAGAAATGAAAGGCAGAATGAAAGGAGATGCATCTACTAATAAGCCACAAAGTGTTTTGTTTGTCGTGTGATGAAGTTGGTCACACCATAAGGTGGTGTCGAAAATTCAAGAAGAAGGAATATAAAAGAAAGATGGACTTCTTAAAGGGGAAGGGAATCTGTTTTGGATGTTTGAAGAAAGGACATATGGCTAGAGACTGCGTCGTATAACTTGTAACAGGAGCATACGGAGAAGAAGCCGGAGCAAATAGAACAGAAGGAGAAGCCAGCTACGAGTGATGCTGCTACCTCACCTCAGATAAGTGCGCATATTGGGGCCGGGGTAGAAACCTGTATTTACTCCATCTTACCAATAAAGGTAAGGAGCAGCCAGGGGAATAGTGTTGCGAACATATGCATTTTTGGATCATGCAAGTTCGGCTACCTTTTGTACAGAAAGCTTGATGAGAAGGCTGGACATTACAGGAGAAAAGACTAAGATTCTATTGCGAACCATGAATGAAGAGAAATGCTGCGATAGTCATCATATTACAGGTATGGAAATATCTAGTCTGGATGAAGACAATTTTATACAACTATCTGATGTGTTTACACATGAGACCGTGCCTGTTTCTCATCTAAATATACCCAAGCAAGAAGACTTGAAACAATGGCCTTATTGGAAGGATGTCAAGATACCTAAAATAAATTCTGGTATCGACCTACTTATCGGAACGAATGCTTTAAAGGCATTGGAACCTAAAGAGTTTGTCAGCAGTCAAGGGGACGGACCATTTCCGTGAGAACCCTATTAGGATGGGTTATCTTTGGCTACTGGAGAAGGAACAACAAAAGCAGGAACCAGAATAACCACCCTGCTGCTGCTGCTGTCAATCAAATGTCTACTGTTAAATTAGAAGAGCTTTCGATCAAGCAATACAATCACGACTTACATAGATACATAGAAAATAGGTGCAGGAGTAGGCCATTCGGCCCTTCGAGCCTGCACCGCCATTCAATATGATCATGGCTGATCATCCAACTCAGTATCCCGTACCTGCCTTCTCTCCATACCCCCTGATCCCTTTAGCCAAAAGGACTTCAATGAAAGGAACAGTAAAAATTCAGAAGAAATGTACAGAGAAGAGTTACAGTTCTTGGATGTTAAGAATCACTCAGTAAAGATGACAGAATGACATTATTGTCTAGACTTAACTTTCAAACAAGAAAGTGTTAGTCTGCCGAATAATCGTCGCATTGCAGAGCAACGCACCCAGAATCTGAAAAGCAAGTTTGGCAAGAATATGAAATTTCATGATGAATATACATCTTTCCTTAAGGAAATGATTGACAATGATTATGCCGAAATGGTACCAACAGACCAGCTGAATAGGAGTGACGGTGAGCTTTGGTATATTCCACACCATGGGGTGTATCACTCAAAGAAAGGGACCTTGAAGGTGGTCTTTGACTGTGCTGCAGTCTTCAAAGGAACATCACTTAACTGTCGACTGTCCGGACCTTACCAACTCACTCATTGGAGTTCTTATTAAATTTAGACACGAACCGATTGCTTTGATGGCTGATATTAAAGCAATGTTTCATCAAGTCAAAGTATCAGAAAAGCATATTGACTACTTGCGATTCCTATGGTGGCCTGATGGTGGTGGACAACAAGATCTCGTTGAATATCGGATGAAAGTACATCTCTTTGGAGCGGTGTCATCACCAAGTTGTGCATACTTTGCATTAAGGAAGACTGCCGAGGACAATAAAGCTCACTTTCCAGAAGAAGTGACAAACACAGTTATGAACAACTTTTATGTGGATGATTGTTTGAAATATATGTCTATGGAACAGGAAGCAATTAAAATGGTAAAACATCTGACTTCCCTCTGCCAACAAGGAGGATTCATGCTATCAAAGTGGATTAGCAACAGCCGTGTTGTATTGGAAACCATTCCACCAGATAACAGAGCCAAGGAGACCAGGGAGTTGGATTTGGACAAAGACAATCTGCCAATAGAAAGAGCACTGGGATTGTACTGGTGCATTGAAACAGATGTGTTCAAGTTCAGAATCTCGATTCAAGAGCGACCATGTACAAGAAGGGGTATTCTACTTCCGGTTGCACCATGAAGTGGTGAAGGTGAACTCAGCTCCTGCTAAAATCGTGTAAAGAGCCGTTTTTAAAGTCGGGACCGATTTGAAAACACCCACCGGGGCTGCTTGATGTCGTGGGAGTGACGGGACCTTCAGATGAGTAAAGGAAAACATCAACGGGGACCCAAGAAATCGACTATCAGAATCTTGCTGGAGGAAGATTTGGCAGCCCTCCAAACAACTGAAAGCTCAGAGGAAGAAGTTGATCCTCAACAAGCAGTATCTGAAATGGCTACAAAAGGGATAGAAAAGGAGAAAGAGATGAAGCAGTGGGAACAAACGGTAAGAGCTAATCTTACTAAAGATCTTACCACAGATCTCACTAAGGAATTCTCCAAAATGTTTACTAGCATAAATAATAAACGAGAATAAACGCTCTAAAATGGAGGTTAATTTGTCTAAGAAAATAGATACTGCATGTGATGAATCAAATGAACAGTTTGACTCTTTGAAGCAGCAGCTTATGGATTTGGATCAGAAGACAACTCGGGAATTTGTGAGAATGGAATATGATTATAATAAGAAAATTGGTGAACTGACTGAAGGAGTCGATAAGTCGATAGAAGATATGAAGGTTGAAATGCGTGAGATGTCTCAAGAAATATCGACCCTGAAAGAAGAACGGGGCTAATCGAGAGCAATTGAATAAACTGACTGATAAATGTCAAGATTTGGAAGCTAGATCAAGGAGACAGAACTTGGAGGGACAGAAAGGAGGGACAAGAGCTTGGAATTCTAATGACCGAACGTCAATAAAATACTCAAAGATGTCTTTAAGTTGAAGGAAAACCCGAGGATTGATGTGGCACATCGGGTAGGTCGCTTCAGAAGAGAAATAAATGCTCCCCCAAGACAGATTATTGTGAAATTTTTAGACATTTCAACCCTGGAAAAACTTATGAAGATGATACCACATGGGGAGAGGCTTGCATTTGATGGAGAGACGGTCAGATTCTACATGGACTACCCACGCAAAATACTGGAGAAGAGGAATCAGTTTAAAAGAGTTAGCAACATTCTGCAAGGGAAACCAGATGTGAAATACGGTGTAGTGTATCCTGCGAAAATGAAGATTACTTACAACTCTATTCAACGTGCTTTCACGGATTCGGATTCGGCATTTAATTACGCACAAGAAATTGTAAAGAAAATAGAAAAAAGAGAAGTCAAAGTTGATGATTACATATTTTAATGGAAAACTGTGCGGTAATTAAGATGGTGGAACTGCTCTAGACATTAACCAGACAGGGTTATCTGTCTGGAATGTGTATTCAATGTCCAAGCCCTGGTTTCAACCTTGAACGGATAAGAGAAATAATTGAAAGGAGGACATTTTAAAGGAAATTATGGACTTAAGAAATGTTTTAATTAATATAGTATATATGTAATGTAAAGAATTAACTAACTATTTAAATTGAATATTACTAATTAATGGTTAAGCCATTATATTAATATTATATTAATATGATTAACCAATGTGTTAATCTAATGGATTTTGGGGGATAAGGGGCCTATAGAGATGATTATTATTAACAGATATATAATGTTAATACGGCTGAAAAGAAATGAAATATAATTTAGGATGTACACTAACACACTATAATTAATGAAAAGGGGTATAAGAAGACTATAACATTGTAAATCTGTGTGAAGAAAGAGGCGTTAATGATTTGGAAAAGTTCCAGAAGTCTGGGCTCGAAGTCGGTTGTATTTAAGATAAGAAATGTAACCCTTGAAACAGGCTGGTAATTAAGGAACAGATGAATATATTTGCATACAGGCACAGGGCATGTGTTTTTATGTTTTACGACTCTGTGATACCGAGCAAGTAACACAGGTTTAAAATCGGGGTAAATTAGAGAATATTTGAAATAGTAAAGATGATGATGATAACTTTCTATTGTTGAAATTTATTTTTATTTCTGTTTTATTCGGTCTGACCAGATAAATTTTTGTTAATGAAATTTTTATTTTTATTTTATTTTTTTTAGATATATTAAGATATATTTAGATGAAACGGCATGTAGTTATAAATGACATTGTATTTAGGGGGCTGAACTCAATGTATAATTCCATCTACGGAGGTCAATAAATTTTTGGCCATCATAGATGGCTTCTTGTATTTAGGGTATCACCTTTTTGATACCTTAAACTCACTTTTTTTTTTTTAATTCACTTTTATGTAGTTTATCTAACAACTTTTCTTTCTTTCCTCACTATTTCTCAACACACTTTTCTCTTTTTCTTATGGAGGTTCAATATATGGAGGAGAGGTAAAATAACATCAGATGTATAGGATGATACCCACATACCCAAAAACCTGAGGTACTTAACCACACCACATGAAGCAAAATTACTAAAACCTATTTACAATGCAGGATAATAAGGAAAAAAAGAATGGAGGATTCACATTTTGTAGTTGGAATATTAGGGGTGCGAATGATCCAATTAAAAGGGGCAAGATTATGGCCCAGTTAAAATCTTTAAATGTGGACATAGCTTTTCTGCAAGAAACGCACACAAAACTACAAACACAGATGAGACTAAGGGCAAACTGGATAGGCCAAACTTATTACTCGTCATTTAATGCTAAAGCTAGAGGAGCGGCTATTATTATTCGGAAAGGTATACCACTTATATTACAGAACACTATATCTGATAAAGAAGGAAGGTACACGATAGTGGCGGGAGAAATTTATTCTACACCACTGACTCTGATAAATATTTATGCTCCAAATTTTGATAACCCGCATAGATGAGTATAATTTTCAAAATGTAATACTTGGGGGGGACTTTAACTGTGTTATAGACTGTGTTATAGACTTATATTTAGACAAATCAATAAAATTAAGGAAGGGTAGTGTCAAATCCAAGTCTAGTGAATTCTTAAACACATATATAAAAAACACTAATATAACAGATGTATGGAGAATAGCTAATCCAACTGGAAGGGAATACTTGTTTTACTCATCAGTACACAAAACTTATTCAAGAATTGATTATTTCTTAGTGGATACAAAATTAATACCATATACGATTAATCCTAAATACCACAATAGTATTATTTCCGATCACTCCCCGTTGACTTTTACTTTAAAACTTGAAGGAATGCCAGGTATAAAATCCTTTTGGAGATTTAGCACACAAATAGCTAATGACTCACAAGGTTACGAGTATTTAAAACAGTAAATGAATTTTTTTATTGAGACAAACGAGACACCAGGTATTTCACCATCTCTATTATGGGAATCTTTTAAGGCATTCATCCATGGAGTTATAATTTCGTATCAAAGTTTTCTAAATAAAAAAAACAGGACAGAACAATGGACGTTAGAAAAGGAAATTAAATTATTAGAATTAGGTAACGCAAAAGACCCAACTATAGATAAACATAATAAGATTACATTATTGAAATTTAAACTTAATCGAATATTATCGGCAAGAGTAATAAGATTATTTCAGATCACAAAACAAGTACAGTTTGAATTTGGGGATAAACCACATAACCTTCTAGCACGACAATTGAAGAAGCAAGAAAAGGAAAAAACAATTATTAAAATCAAATCAGAGAACGGGGAACTATTAACTTTACCTAAGGTTATTAATAAAAGGTTCACTCAATTTTATCAAAATTTATATACATCTAAAACTAAAATAGAAGACAATAAAATTATAATTTTTTTAGATAACTGTAATTTGCAAAAAGAGGAATTAGGATCTCAGATCACAAGTGAAGAAATAAGAGAAACAATAAAAGAACTGAAAAACGGGAAGACACCAGGGCCCGATGGTTTTAATAATGAATTCTATAAAAGATTTCAGAAGTTAATGGTCCCACGATTACTTAAATTATATACTTATGCTTTTACCGAAAAGAAATTACCAGAAACTTTAGCAGAATCTACAATTACGCTTATACCAAAAAAAGATAAAGATCTAGAAGATCCGGGCTCGTATAAAGCTATATCACTTTTAAATACATATCAACATTTTTTAGCAAAGATCTTAGCAAGAAGATTGAGTAAATATATTAATAAATTGATAAACCTGGACCAAATGGGGTTTATACCTAAAAGACAATCATTTAATAATTTGAGACGACTTTTTAACAATGTTTTCACATAAAGTGGAAAAGGAAGACATCAGTTATATCTTTGGATGCAGAGAAAGCATTTGATCAGGTAGAGTGGCAGTATTTATATTTAGTACTCCAAAAATTCAATATGGGAGATAATTTTATTAGATGGGTGAAATTATTATATGATAAACCAATGGCAAGAATATTAACTAATAATATGTTGTCTCCAAAATTCCAATTATCACGAGGCAATAGGCAGGGATGTGTTTTATCACCACTGACTTTGATAAATATTTTATCACCACTGACTACACCACTGACTCTGATAAATATTTATGCTCCAAATTTTGATAACCCGCAATTTTTAAAGAAAATTATGGATATAATAGATGAGTATAATTTTCAAAATGTAATACTTGGGGGGGACTTTAACTGTGTTATAGACTTATATTTAGACAAATCAATAAAATTAAGGAAGGGTAGTGTCAAATCCAAGTCTAGTGAATTCTTAAACACATATATAAAAAACACTAATATAACAGATGTATGGAGAATAGCATGTGTTTTATCACCCCTGCTATTTGCCCTTATGATAGAGCCTTTGGCTGAAAGGATAAGAACACATCCAATTATTCAGGGATACAATACTAAGGACAATAATAAAATTTCATTATATGCTGATGATATACTTTTATATATTAGAAATTCAGAAGCGAGTATCCCGAATTTACTAAACGTAATAGAGTAATTTGGCTCCTTTTCTGGATATAGAATAAATTGGAATAAAAGTGAAATTATGTCATTACAGCCCCAGAAAGCGAATCATCTATTAAAATTTCCATTTAAAATTGCAACGGAAAAATTTAAATATTTAGGTATTCAAGTTACTAGAAGATATAAATCATTATTTAATGCTAATTTTAGTCCTTTATTAAATAAATTGAATGCCCTGATTAAATTTTGGAAATCGCTCCCACTATCATTAATTGGCAGAATAAATGCTATAAAAATGATAGTTCTACCACAAATAATATATTTATTTCAATCCATACCAAAATATTTCTTTAAAAAACTAGACTCTAATATTACTAATTTTATTTGGGACTACAAAGCACATAGAATTAAAAGAAATCATCTGTGTAAACCTAAAGATGTAGGGGGACTTGCACTGCCTAATTTTTTATATTATTATTGGGCAGTGCATATTAAGAATATAATGTATTGGTTGGATTGTCCTTCTCAACAGATGGAATGGATAAGAATGGAGAAAGAGGATTGTTTTCCGTACGATTTAGGAGCGATCCTCTTCTCCCCGATAAAATTGAATACATTATATAAGAAGAATGCAATTATACATAATATAATTCGAATTTGGAAACAAATAAAATTAACTTTAAAATTAAGGAACTTATCATCATTAACACCAATAGTGAATAATCCGGTATTTAAACCATCTTTTATGGTTAAAACATATAGACAATGGGAAAGATTGGGAATTAAAAAGGTGGGTGACATGTATGAAATGGGAAATTTATTATCATTTCAACAATTAAAATCAAAATTTAATCTGAATAATAACCAATACTTTAAATATTTACAGATATGTGACTTTATAAAAAAATATATACCAAGACTACAGAGCATAATGATAGACCCACTGGAAGAAGCAATGAATATTAAGGCGGACTCACAAAAATTAATATCATATTTATATAATAGTATTCTTAATAGAGAATTGCAATCAACAGAGGCAATTAGAGAAGACTGGGAAAAAGAATTAATGGCAACAATTTTTTTTTTTTAATATTATTTTTATTAGAAGTACGGTAAATTACAGTAATACACATCACATATATCTTAATACATTTTTTGTACCGCTTCCTTTTTTTTCTTTAAGAAAAAGATAGAAGTAAGGAAAGTAAAGAAAGTGCGCAAGAGTCGTGAAGTGCAAGAGAGTGTTGGGAAAAGAAAGCCCCTTAGAAAAGAAGTTAGAGAAGGAAGTAAAGTAAGAAAGTAGACCCTAGAAAAGAAAGAAAAAGAAAGTAGGAACAATCGCTCTATTATAACATTATACTCCGCAGAAAGGGGACTACCAACCAAGCCTGTTTTTGTTGTTTTGCCTCCCATTACCAGGTCCTGATACCATTTATTTATTTATTTATTTTTAAAATTACTATTGCACCTCATGCTTGTAATAGGTCCAGAAACGTAGACCACGTCTTTTGGAATTGGTCTGCTTTACCTGCTAAGAGGAATCTCATCTCTTCCAGATGTAATGTTTCAAACATATTTGATGTCCACATTTTTATTGTTGGTGTGGGCGCATTTTTCCAGAATTTAAGTATGAGCTTTTTTCCCATTATTAGCCCGTAATTGAATAAATTCTTCTGATACATGTTTAATTCAGGGATACCTTCCGATATTCAAAAAATGATCCATTCTGGTTTTGGTACCAGTTTTATTTTAATTAATTTTGAAAAAATATCAAATATTTCATACCAGAATTTTTGTACAAAAAACATAAGAATGCACTATGGTAGCTTCTTGACATAGACATTTATCACAGATTGGTGAAACATTAGGAAAGATTTTATTTAATTTAGTTTTTGAATAATATAGTCTATGTAATGTTTTGAATTGGATGAGCGTATGTCGTACGTTGATCGAACATTTATGCACCTGTAGTAAATGATTATCCCAGCACTCTTTTGAAATTTTTATAGCTAATTCTTGTTCCCAGTCTCTTCTAATTCCATCTGTTGTGGGTATTTCTATGTTTAAAATATTATATAAGTACGATATTAGATTAGCTGATTCCGCCTTTGTCTTCATTGCTTCATCTAGTAAGTCGGAAGGCATATTATGATAGTCTTTTGTGTATTTTTTCAGATAATCACGAATTTGTAGATATTTAAAATATTGGTTATTTTTCAAATTATATTTCAGTTGTAGTTGTTGAAATGATAGTAAATTTCCCAATTCATACAGATCTTCGAGCGTTTTGATTCCCATTCTTTCCCATTGTATAAATGATTTGTCTATGATTGAAGGTTTAAACGATGGGTTATTGACTATTGGTATTGAGAGAGATAGGTTTCTTAATTTTAGATTCTGTTTTATTTGTTTCCATGTTCTAATTGTGCTATATATAATTGGATTTTTATTATAATTTTTATTATTCAAATTTATTGGAGAGAGAATAATCGCTCCTATATTACTCGGGGAGCAGTCCCCTTTTTCCATTACAATCCAGTCTGCCTGCTGGGCAGAATTGTCCAGCAGGTGAATCATATTTTTAATATTTACTGCCCAATTATAATACATAAAGTTAGGGAGCGCTAGACCCCCCAACTCTTTTCGTTTATTAAGGTGTGCTCTTTGTATTCTATGGGATTTATAATCCCATATAAAATTTGTAATGTCTGAGTCCAATTTTTTGAAAAACTTTTTTGGGAGATATATAGGTATTGATTGAAATAGGTATAGGATTTGTGGTAAGAAAATCATTTTTATAGCATTTATTCTGCCTATTAAGGACATCGGAAGTGTTTTCCAGAATTTAATCAAATTATTTAATTTCTTAAGTAAGGGATTATAATTGGCTTTAAACATATCCTGGTAATTTCTAGTAATTTCAATTCCCAAATATTTGAATTTTTCTGTAGCTATGTTAAAGGGGAATTTCCTGAGGTGTCTTGAGTCTTTTGGTTTTATCGACATAATTTCACTTTTGTTCCAATTTATTCTATATCCTGAGAAGGATCCAAAGTCCTCAATTAAATTTAATATATTTGGTATACTAATTTGTGGTTTTGTGATGTACAGTAGTACATCATCGGCATATAGGGATATTTTGTTATTTGAATATTTTGTATTATAACCGTAAATAGATTAGAGAGATTAGAGAGATTCCTTTATTTGTCATTCAGACCTTTCGGTCTGAACGAAATTTCGTTGCCTGCAGTCATACATATAATAATAAATGACAAAACACACAATAAACACAAATTAACATCCACCACAGTGAGTTCACCAGGCACCTCCTCACTGTGATGGAGGCAAAAGTCTTAAAGTCTCTGTCTCTTCCCACTTTGTTCATCCCTCTGCGCTGAGGCGATCCAGGCTTCTGATGCTGTGGCCCCGCCGGGCGACGGTAAGCCAGTCCCGCGGCTGAATCCGTGCTGGGCCGGCTCAAACTCCGCGGCCCGGGGTGGTCGAAGCTGCCGAAGCTGCCGCCCTCCAGTCCAGCGGACGCAGCTGTAGTTGCGGGAGCCCCAGAAAAACAGGTCACCAACCTGTGACCTGCGTGCTCCTGACGATGTCGTCCACTGGGCCCGCGGCCGAGCCTCCGGACTCAGGTCGCCACCAGTGTCCTATATCCAGGTGTGTTCTTATTTTTTCAGCAAGGGGTTCAATTACCAAAGCAAATAACAGCGGTGATAATGAACATCCTTGTCTATTGCTCGATAGTTCAAATTTCGAGGATAATATATTATTAGTTAGTAGTCTAGCCGTAGGTTTGTTATATAATAGTTTTATCCATGCAATGAAGTTCTCTCCCAATTGGAATTTTTGCAATACTTTAATCATATAGTCCCATTCTACTTGATCAAACGCTTTTTCTGCGTCCAGTGAGATGATAGATAACTCTTGGTCATGAGATTTATGTGAGTGCATTATGTTAAGCAAACGTCTCAAATTATTGAATGAATGTCTCTTAGGTATAAATCCTGTTTGATCCTCATTTATTAGTCTACTAACATACCTGCTTAGTCTACTGGCTAGTGTTTTCGCTATTATTTTTTGATCCATATTTAACAAAGCAATAGCTCTATATGATCCTGGTTCTTCTATATTTTTATCTTTTTTAAGTATTAATATGATCGTTGATTCTGTTAGTGTTTCAGGTAAGTTTTGCTCTTTAAAAGCATATGTATACATTTTCTGTAATCGTGGAGTAACTATGTCGTAAAAAGATTTATAAAATTCATTACTGAATGAATGACAACAATTTCTAAAGAAACATGGGAGAGGTATTTGATATATATACATAAATGTTCGATTAACACCAGACATAATTTAATTCAATTTAAAATATTACATAGATTATATTATTCAAAAGTTAGGTTGAATAAATTTTATCCAAATATTTCTCCCATCTGTGATAAATGTCTTTCTCAAAATGCCAATATTACACATTCTTTCGTTTCTTGCACAAAACTTCATGGATTTTGGTGTGATATATTTGATATATTTACTAGTTTATTTAAGATAAAAATGGAACCTAATATGGAAACGATTATCTTCGGAGTAATAGGAGACGGAAACAAATTAAATATATCCCAAATTTCATTTTTTAATTATGGTTTAATAACAGCAAAACAACTCGTACTTAAATTTTGGAAAAATGCTACTATACCAACACTCAAAATGTGGATTGGTAATATGTTGGAAACTGCCCACTTGGAAGAAATAAGACTCCTCCTAATAGATAAACAAGACCAATTCTTAACGAGTTGGTCTCCATTTATTGACCTTGTGGATTCATGTGGTGCAATAGTATTGTAAAATTAAAAAATTCTGGGTTTGGGCAAAAAATGATTAAGAATATAAAAAAGCATCGACGTGGCGAGGGAGAATCTCCTTTCTGCTTCACTTTCTTACTTATTTCTTTTCTTTATCTCACACTCACTAGACTTTCCTTTACTCTTCACTATTTCTTTCTTTCTCATTTCTTTCTAAAAAAAAAAGGAAGTTGTACATAGAATGTTTTAATAATTCTGGGAACCTGTAAAAAGGTACCATCAAAATGTAATGTACTCACTTCTAATAAATAAAAAAAAAAATTTTTAAAGAAAAAAAAGAAGGGGTATTCTATCCGTGATTGGTTCTGTTTACGACACTTTGGGATTTTCATCAAGGATGGCTAAACAGTAAAACAACGTTTTGTTTACAGAATGGAATGCTATTTGAATACTGAACACAATATTCTAACAGAATGGAGCTCAGTTGACAAGATTACACAGAAATTTGATAAACAGTAAAATTATGTATTGATTACAGAATGGAGCTTACAGACATAATTAGGTAACAAACAGAATAAAATTTGTATCTACAAGTCATTGACTGTAGACCCAATTTTCTATTAAAATGATGGGTGCACGCTATAAGCAATGAAGTTCCACATCCCTATTTACTAGTTATTAGCCCTCATTATTCTTTCCCTACGACACTTCCTCCCAAAAAACTCAATTGAACTGGTGGGACAGATGTCCTCTGCACAAAGGATAATTGAAAGCTGGTATATTTTAAATGATGTATTAAAGATTTAGTGTACAAAACTTTAGTTTGCCACTAGATCAGTTAACCTTAGAGAGGTAGAAACATAGAAAATAGGTGCAGTAGGCCATTCGGCCCTTCGAGCCTGCACCGCCATTCAATATGATCATGGCTGATCATCCAACTCAGTATCCTGCACCTGCCTTCTCTCCATACCCCCTGATCCCTTTAGCCACGAGGGCCACATCTAACTCCCTCTTAAATATAGCCAATGAACTGGCCTCAACTACCTTCTGTGGCAGAGAATTCCAGAGATTCACCACTCTGTGTGAAAAATGTTTTTCTCATCTCGGTCCTAAAAGATTTCCCCCTTATCCTTAAACTGTGACCCCTTGTTCTGGACTTCCCCAACATCGGGAACAATCTTCCTGCATCTAGCCTGTCCAACCCCTTAAGAATTTTGTAAGTTTCTATAAGATCCCCCCTCAATCTGATAAATTCGAGCGAGTACAAGCCGAGTCTATCCAGTCTTTCTTCATATGAAAGTCCTGCCATCCCAGGAATCAGTCTGGTGAACCTTCTCTGTACTCCCTCTATGGCAAGAATGTCTTTCCTCAGATTAGGAGACCAAAACTGTACACAATACTCCAGGTGTGGTCAAGTAGCAGGACAAGTATCAATATGGGGGGAGGTGGGGAGAAATGGACACAACACCTTGCTGCTTTGGTTTGATATGCTTGGGTGTTGTAGAAAAGGCAGAAAGTCAAGAACACCAAAATTGGAATTGTATTGGACATGCACATGGAGCTATGCATTGGCATTGGATTTGTAGAACATTCGGGTTCAATGTTTGAGGGAGTTGATGTAAATGATATTGAAAGGAAAATGCAATGCACGAGGAAAAAAAACTGACCATCAGTAGCAATGGCCTGAAATGGAAATAATGTGGACAGCTGTTTACCGAGAGTGGAGTAAAGGAAACAGAAAGAGGATCTCAAAGATAAGTTGTTTATTGTGGAGCACCAGCTAAAAACATTGGCAACAAATTAAGTCTGCTGTTTGTCAGCTTTACTACAACTACAATACCAAACCACATTTCCGAGCTATTTAAACTTCAGACTTTCAAAGCCTACTTTGAAGCTTAAACTGTAGTATAAGAATGTTGTATAGATTAAGTGTTAAAACAATTGTTAAAATGACCTGTAATATGCTAAAACATACAGACTATTTGCAATTTAATTGTACCAATATCTTGTTTCTGGATTATTTTTTTATATAAAGAAATCTCACAAACTAGTATACATTCCAAAACAAGTTTAATACTGTTTTACATAAATATCACAAACATATGTATACACACACAAATACAATGAAATAACTATAAAATAGCTTAGTTATCACAAGTAAAATTAAACGTTTTTTTCAACCCAAAATGTTTTCTTTCCTAACAATGACAACAATATTTTAGTTTTCTAAACAAACTACAGAGTGCCAAAGGCATAATTTTCCACAGCATTACAGTACAAAAACGCAAATCTGCACATCTCATTTTTTAATCACTACGCAAAATCCTAGTTGAGTGGTTTTCCATGTTTTCTTCAAAGCAACTGAAGGAACAGAAATTTGCTCAAACAATACATGGTTTAAATAACCTGGTTCCTAAAATCCAACATGGCTAAAATATAGCTGTAGTTATGAGAGACTACTGACAAAAACATTGGAAATGGTGCATTTTTGAAGTATTGCTAAAAAGGGATAGTTTAGTTCACTTGAAAATTAACAAACTGGTTCCAAGTGGAAAATGTCATAACAAAAACACAAATGGTTTAGTCTGAAAATCTAAAGTAGCATTATGTGATACATAATAGCTCATAACATTTGCCTAAAATTGTTAAGCTTAGTGCAGAGTTAACATTAAGATTTTGCAGTCACTGTAAAATTCCCCACGGTTGAAACAAATTGAAGCAAACACTAATGAATATTGATATAGACCTTAAAATTGGTTTAAAAAATCAACTTTAAATCCATTGTACAGGGTAAAATTAAACAATCTGCAGTCAAAGTGTTGAGAGATGAACTATCATGAAATAAGATGCTAGGTTTTGTACTTTGCAGGAAAAAATGTAAAAGCAAATTATTGGTTAGACAATAAAATGTAGTAGTACAAAATAATTGGGTCCTAGTTCATAACAAAGAGTTAGTATGCAGGTAAAACTACTCAGGAAGGTTATTGAATGTTGGCCTTGATTACGAGGGGTAAGCAGTACAAAAGTTGGGAATTTTGATGCAACCTCACAGGGATGGTGCAAACCATATAAGGAATATGTTGTAGAGTTTTGGTCTCCATATTTCAGAAAGGGTATCCTTGTATCAGAAGCAAAGCAAAGTTCATTAGGTTGTATACTGGGATGAAGGGCTTGACATATGAACAACTATTAAACAATGTAGGCCTATATTGGGATATTGAAGTTTCAGAGATGATTTTACTGAAACATAAAATCCTCAGGGTTTTTAATTTTTAATTTTTAATGGTAGCTGTTTAAACATTGTTTCTTCAAATAGAGTTCCTTAGAAATAGGGGATAAAGCTTCAGAATAACTAAGTGTTTATTAATGACAAGACAAAGAAAGTTTTTTTTTTTTGCTCAGAGCATGCAAAAGAGGGGAAATTAGTTTAAGTTTTAATTTGCATTATACTTTCATAATGGCCTAATTTGTAGAACACTAACAACAGAAACTGCAACTGTTAATCTCCATTCATTTTAGTCCACGTATACCACATTCTTATGTCAATTTTATTGTTCACAAATAATAAGTGCAGAAATAATAAAATTAGATATTGAGAACATAAATTAGGTCATTTTAGTTTTACTAATATATTTAAACATATAGAAAATCTTTTTCAATATTATAAGTCCAGGTGTTTCTCCAATTTGACATAGTTTTGAATCCAAAATTTCTGGTTTCATAATAATCATTACTGATTATCCTGAAACAATCTACAAATTAGGCCATCATGAAAGTATAATGCAAATTAAAACTTAAACTCAATTTCCCCTCTTTTGCATGCTTTTTGTTGAAATTTTTCACCTTAAGGTGTGTAATGTTGCTATAAAGTTAATATTTCTTGCAAAAAGAGGGTGAAAGTGATTGAAAAAAGTAGACATTGTAAAAATTAGTCTGTTTTTATATCAATCTGTTTTGTTGTTGGTCAATTATCTAAGTATGCCTAAATATTTTTACATACTGTTTTCATCACCAGGTTTTACAAGTCACGTCAATCACAGAAACTAACCTTCATCCAGAAAGTCTGATCTACTGTTTTGAGTAAAAGTTATGAAGAGATATCATTATTTGAGAAAATCCGTTTTGGTATTTGGGATGTGGCTTCATCTTTGCTTTAGCACCGGTGTCCCATTTCCTATTACAATGATGAATTATATTAGCACCTTTTGAAGTTCCTGAGCAGACCAAATAAATTATGTGCTCTTAACAAGATTTAAATATAGCTCTTAAACCTGTTCAATTGTGTTACAAGTAACTCGAACATAGGTTGCTTTTAAAACTAAAAAAGACACAAAGTGCAAGAGTTAATCAGCAAGTCAGGCAGCATCTCCAGGGAACATGGAGAGGTGATGTTTTGAGCCAGGAACCTGCTTCAAAAACTTACTTTTAGAATTGATCCTTTGTACAATTCCTTTGTACCATTCTAACTATAATGCATTACATATTAATTTGTGTGTGAATAGTTGTCATCAAAGGGTTTGATTTTCAAGTCCTCAACTATTCAATGCAAACTGGCAAGGTGTAGTTGAATGCAATATTTGAGCAAGTCTGAGGTATTAAAATGATTTTAACTGGATCATATCAGATCAGAGATCTAATAAGATAGTTTGACACTGTGAACAAGGAAACACTATCTGCATAGGTTGGGCAGTTAAAGTTGAGTCACCAATTTAGAATGGTTACTGAGAGTTAGAAGACAAACTGAGAAATGTGTTTTTCTAATAGATTTGGGTTGCATTCCTGGAAAACCGGTCTTATTGTGATTTTCCATAACAGGTAGCTAAGTCATCTGCAGATACATCAAGAAACAAGTTAAAAAAGTGTTGATTTATTTACTTATCATAAATCACACATGGGTGAAATTCATATCATTATCATTATTTAATTTTCTGGCCATGCAACAGGTATGTTTATTAAAAGTGCCACAAAAAAAAAATGCACTGGTGATTTGTGAATTCTCCAAGGGGAAATTACTATAACCTGAATGGCTATTATGCAGAAATTAGGAAAGCTAAAAGACAATCAATTTTGGAAACAGAAAGACACAAAATGCTGGAGTCACACAGCATCCTGAAATACAGACTGAAGGGACCCAACCAAAAATGTTACCTATCCATGTTCTCCAGAGATGCTATCTGACTTGCTAAGTTACAATGTTTTTTTTGTTGCAAACCAGCACCCGCAGTTCCTCGTGTCTCCACTTTCGGAACCACAATTGATTTAAAATATGTACATTTCCTTAAAATCTTGAAAGAGTGTTTAACCTCATATTTTCTTACTTTTTTAATACATTATCAAATCTATAAAAATGTTAAAAGGACAAAGTAGGAAACCATTTTTCTATTTTGGGAGAGTTTACAGCTAAAACTATTTGTGAAATTGTACCTGGAATTGGAAGCTGTGAATTTTCAGGAATTACTATTAACTCATAGAAGAGCAGCTTGGGGAAAGAGTAGGATGAAATTGGAAGACCAGGTTCAAATTGAAAGTGAAGATGGGGACTCAGGGGAAAAAAGATATATTAGAGAATGGTGGATTGGAATATAGGAAATGGGGAGAAATAAGTTTGAAAATGAGGCAAGATGGAATTATTTTCAAATTGAAATATACTCAAACCTTATAGATCAATAATTTGCAAGAACCCATGGCTCAAGTACATAATTTCACAAAAAGAGCACGATTCGTAGCCCTTGAGTAAATAGTAAAATATCAAATCTGTTTAAAAATCTAATTAACCAAAATAACTGGATGAAAGTATATTACTCCTAAACGTATCCTTCTCAGTTTTTTTGTTAGTGCATGCAAGGATTCCAACTACAGAACAAAGTTGTCCTCAGGCCTCCACCATTACTGTGAGAATGTTGAGGGAAATCCCATAATGATTCTGCTCTCTTGGTTTGCAGACTCTGATTGAAAGTCAATTTTAAAGAGTTTTTTTTGTTACATTATTATTGTTATTTTTATAGCAGGACACTTTTTCTTTTATACATCTTGGCAGCACTTGATTTCTCTATTGGAATTAGGGCACAAATCCTTGAAATATCCTTCTTTGGTTACATAATCATTCATTTAGATCAAACAAAGTATGTTTTCTTAATGGAGAGAGGATAGTTGCTGCACAGGAGCAAAGGGATTTAGAAGTCTATGCAAATAAATTACTATTTAAAAAAACATAATACAAACGAAAGTCAAAATAGCTTTTGGAAAGTTGATCTTTACTTCTAAGATGCAGAGAAGACAGTTTGACTTTGAAAGGGATGCAATGTAAATTCATGAAAATTATGATAGAGCTTAGAGTTATGTTGGAGCACAATTATCTCATTCAGTAGAAAACAATGAATAGTTTTCTAAATGATGAAATATTGAGAATAATGTTAAGGAACCTGGGACACAATTTAATTAAAGATAACACTAAATGTTATACCCTTCATCCTGTATCTGTACATTGTGGACGGCTTAATTTTTATCAAAGCTTTTTGTTCTACACTTGACAATAAACAAAACTAAACATGTAGATTCAGCAGGCAATTAGGAAAGTAAAGGCTGGCCTTTACCATAAGGTGATTTGAATACAAGAGCAATAATTTCTTCCTACAATGTCATAGGGTTTGGCGAGTCAACATCTGGAATATTGTGGACAAATTTATCTTCTTCTCTCCAATCAAAGGATATTTGTGCTTTGGAGGGAATGCAGCAGAGATTAGCTAAACCAGTTCCTGGAATGGCAGATCTACTACACAAGGACAGTTTGAATAGGCTAGAACTAGGTTCCCTTGCATTCAGAAGAATGAGATGCGAGATCCAATTGAAACTTACAAAATGCTTGGAGTGCTTGACTAGAAAGATGGAGGAGGTTTCCTCTGTCTGAAGTGCCTGGAATAAAGATCAGTCTCAAAATAATGGATAGGCCATTTAGCACTCAGAAATAAAAATTTCTTCAGGATGGTTAATCACTGGAATTCTCTACCTCAGAAAGCTGTGGAGACTAATTTGTTGATTGCATTTAGAACTGTGCTGCAAAATGCAAGAATTTCCCTTTATATTCTGCCCCTCTTTATATTAAATCAGGTATTCAACATTAATGTTTTTGTGATAAACAAGTCTCACTATTTTTTTTGTTTTTTAATAACAATGGAAATAAACAACATACCACAAATATGCAATCACAGGGATGACCACTTCATGGGTAAACAAAGCATGGCATTATTAACCAACACTGATTTTAACATTTTCCTGGAAGTCAATAAAAACAGGGCGTAGACATCATATTTTGAAGAAATAAGAACATTTCAATTGTATCAAAAATCCCACAATGGTAAAGAATCATTCAAGTGCAGGAAGTGACAAATAGGCGATTCTCAATGAATCCCCAAAAGACCAATGCCATGTGAATAGCCCTTAATTAACATGGGAAAAGCACAATTAGTGAAAAACAAACAATTTAAAGGATTAAAAGCTACAATAAAAAATGTGAACATTAATTTTTCATGCACATAAATAATAATGCTAAATAGTAATTCAGCTATTTCTAAGCTAACTGTCTCTTTCCCGCTTGAGCTGAAAATCAAGGGATAGTAAACACCTGGAGGGATAACTCCTTGAAAAGGCTGCAAATTTGAAATGACTATAATTCAACATATGCTGTGTCTTAATTAATTCTCCAGCCTATAGCTACATTGTGGATTTCAGCGCAAAAAAGTGCATCTTTGGAACTTTCATTAAGAGACCGTTGCCTCTTATTATCTGTGACGCATTTAGAATATCTAGAAAGACAACAGGTGGAGTGTCCATATTTTATTAACATTCACATTGCTTGTGGATACCTTTAATGCGTATAAAGAGGGCTGAACTACGAACACACTTTAACAACTAATCTGAAGGTTTTCCATTTAGTTATCCATGCACTTCAGACTGGTCTCTGGCAAGCAGCTGTTCCTTTCTCTTCACAATTTCACGTTTTGGAAACTTTTCAAATTGATTTTGAAGCCATAGTACGTGGATTTGGATTAAGCACACATCAACTGTTCTATTTTATAAATGTAATGACTATCTGCATCAATTCTTAAGGCCATTGTTCCATTTTAGAAGATAGGAAAGCTTCATGCCCTTAACCAGAACTACAATGGTTAGGTAAAAATGACCCTGCTAATCTTAAGGTAGACAGAAAATGCTGGAGCAACTCAGCGGGACAGGCAGCATCTCTGGAGAGAAGGAATGGGTGACATTTCAGGTCGAAACCCTTCTTCAGAGCTAATCTTAAGGCTTGTTGAAACCATAAAAAAGGTTCCACCAAATTATATTGCTTTATTATTTTTATTTAGATAATGTCATTAAGATATTGTTTCTTAATTGGATTCAAGCTCCATTTATTGAAGTCTTTTCATTCATTCATAAAACAAACATTCCCCTTGTGATTTCATAGTTAGAAGTCAGAAGGTGAATAAAACAATTACAGCTTTTCTTCTATTCTAATTTTCTTCTGCATGCTCAGAAAACAATCTTATCCATTCCTAGTAATTTCCCCCAAAAGTAAACTGAATGGAATCAGGTTAATACAAACACGCCTGATAAGTCAACACAAATTGTGGCAGAACATGGTTATCTAAAAAACAAATATTCAAACACTTAAAAGACAAAATATTGTTCTTGTTTATTTTTTTATTTTTTTTAAAGGCAGTTTGAATTTTGTCTTCAGTTTAAATGACCGAATTTATTTGCTGAAAATCTACAGTATTTCAACATTTCAGCCAAATCTGAGAAATACTGATATTGTATATATGTTTGATTAAAAAAAGGTTTCTTCAGGGTTTAGCAGATATCATGTAATCTGATAACGGAGACAATGGATTTTAATAGTCTCTTCTGGCCCTGTACCTTTCCATTGACTATTCTAATTTCAAGATTTAAAAAACTTGCACTTTTGGTGCAACTTGGTAACTTCTCTTAAATACCATTGTGAAAAATGCCACTTAGTTAATGCTTGCAGGGAAACATGGTTTCTCTGCTTCCTCCTCATATGACAGATCAATTATAAGGCGGCAGCAATGCTGTAACGAAACTAGTTTTCCTTACAGTTGGCACAACACATACAAAACCTATGCTGTCCATGTCAGCAGCACATTAAGGCTATGATCATCAGCTCAGTGATAATAAATTTTCAGTGGAACAAATAAATACTTTTTTTTAAGCAGCCTGAATTTAAGATCAAATTATTTATAAATAATAAATAATGTATATTAAAATGATGGTAAATTTTACCCATGTTGACAAAATCTTATGGTGCTTATTACAGACAACACATTTACAGGCCTCACTACATGCCTAATTTAGTCTTCCCCACAACGCCACAATATCCTAAAACTTCACTCACTAATAAAAGTTAATTCTGGACACGGAAGTACATTCATTCCTTAATTACACAATAATTCTAGCTCACAATCATTGCATTTGTTATTTGTCTGACCAAATTACAACAATTCTGCTCAGCTTTGGATAATAGTGTATTGATATAATGAAAAATAAATAACATGGGATTTCTTTAAAGCATATAATCCCGCAGTAGGAAAGGTCACCTTAAATTTTGATTAAATCATAAACTTGTACTTTACAAAATAAAGACCATACATTTTGTTAAAAAAATTAAAATGACCATTTGATTCTTTTTAAACCTAGCAACACGCGGTATTGATAACACCTCAGTCATTTCCCACAATCCTTACTTTGACAGGTCAAAAGAACCATTTCACTTATTATAATAATTGCAATAAACATTACGTGCACATTTTTGAAATATTTAAGCCAAATGATAACTTTCAGCATTGCACAAATGCAATCAAATCAATTTAAAACAGATGTTATGGCACAAATAAGAAAGCTAATTTCCCCAATTTTTAGCTTGCTTCATTAAAGCATATTATTAATTTTTCCATTAATGATTAACTTTGAAGTCTGCTGCAATGCCTTTTCTGGAAAGAGGAAAATAATCGAAACTCAAAATATACCAAAGACACAAGTATATAGTTCATTTAGGAAAAATGGCCTAATATATTGTTAATATCATTAATATCATTAAATCAAATACAACCGTTCAAACTCAGAACACTGCTTGGAATTACATTTTTTTCCAATAGATCTTTTCATCAACAGGAGTCTGCTGCATGCAATCTTCGAAACTAAAATAGGGAAATGGACTGAGGAGAAGAATGTCAAGGTAAAAACTTCTTAATGCTATAAATGCTTATTAACTGCAATCTCTAATTTAAGGTACAAATTTTTAACAAAATCTGTGAAATTCCAAGCAACCGTGCCTTTTATGCAATAAAAGTATAATAGTTAATTTTAATTTTGCTTTAGAATACACATTAATTTGTGCTCTTTTTATAATTGAGGCAAACATGTAAAACAAATGTAGCTTAATTATAATAGATTAAATTATTTAAGAGGTGTGTGTGGTCGTAGGTCGGGCACCACTATTTAAACTTTAGATGAAAAGTTTTCACAAATTTCACGTTTCTTGAAATAACCATTGAGCTTTGAAAGTCATATATCATAATTTCCAAGATATTAAACATTAAAAGAGTTACAGAATTGTGTGCGCTATCGAATAATTGGTGGAACTAATGGTGTCATCAATGTAAATACATTCTTTCTACTTCAAGAAGACAATCAAAGAGCAACCATCAATTAGTTACTTCAAGAATTTGTGTACAGTATAATCACACTGTCAACTTAGAAACCACACAGATAGCTCAGTTGCATGGAATATTACAGCACAGTAATAGCCCTTTATCATTACTTTGATTTTCATGTTTCAGGTAAATCTCCAATTTCATTTCTCCTCCGTACAATTCCTCTTCAGTGCATGTGTGAGGTAATGAATTTCAAGTTTTCACCAAATAAAGATATTCTTCCCAAATTCCGTGTTGGATTATACATTCACAATATGTAAAGCACGGATCCTTTAACTTTACACGATGAAGTCACAAAAACTACAAACCAGCCAATTCTGGAAAATAACTGAAAATTCTCTAGTTATATTTGATTTTGCTCAAATGGCTACAAAATACTTAAGATTTACCTTCTAAAAAAGAATAGTACTCATTCCAAATAAACTAAGTAGTGACATCTATGCAACAAATAAGTAGCATACATTATGTGTAATTAACAATTAGGAACCTACTATGACATTTTCAATTTGTTTTCTAAAATGATGATCAAACGGCCCAAAATCTATATATGTAAATACAATTATCAGTTTAAACTGTCAATTTCAAATTGAGAGCAGCATATACTGTTGGTATTTTAAAAAACCCGAGTGTGCACCAACTTAATTTACACTATGATTTATGTTGAGACATTAAATATTAATACACTTTAAAATATTGCCTTCAAAGTACTCAACAATTTTTGGAAGTAACGAATTAAGGAACCTGTACAGGATATGAAGTACGATTGCATCATGCACACAAAACATTTTGCTTGTGCACAATTTATTACAGCAGAATTATGGACTTTCTGCACTCAGCAGCAGAGCTGAAAATACGGTCAATGGATCTGTGAATTTTATTAAGACAATTTTCAGGTGTTACCAAATTCCTGGAGTGTTGATCTAATATTCTCACGCATCTTGCAAAAGCCTAAAACAAAAAAGATTGCATGTTTGTTCATTCCTATGATGTCAAAACTGTGTTACTGAGGTTGTTGTAGATGTTTCCAGTGTGTAGCGAGTTTATTCATTTGTATTCTGGTTTCACTTGTTGGTTTCAGTTGGCAGCATGCTATTCTTTTACCAAATGCCATTAGAATGACCACCAGGTGGAGCCAGAACTCTAGATACAGGGCGCTTTGGCAGGTGATCATCAGTTTGGGATCCTGCAAAGAACAAAGAAATGCAAATAAAGTTACCTTTGGCAATAAATGCAAAAGTAAAATATCATCACATTTTTCCACAAAATATTAATATGGAAACACTATATAACACCGAATCATGTATAAATAAAATAAGTTATAATCCATAGAATGATACTCCACATGGAATAATGATAAAACTAGTCAAAGAAAATTAGAGTGTAATTAATTTTGGAAAATCAGTTTTACGTCGTAATTATGTAATAATTCCAGAGGTAACAATAGTCAAGCAGAAGCGATATAATTGCACCAGAAAATTCCAAACTAAGATCTACATAAAATGCTCTAAATATCCAGCAAGTCAGCCAATAGCTATGAAGAGAAGCAGAGTTAATATTTCACAATGATACCTTTCCATCAATCTGTGTTCTGGTCCCTACCATTCTCACTCCCTGCTATGAAAGAGAAGCACTGATATCTGATTTCTCACAATGCTAAATGTTGTCATTAAGTACAGGGCTTGTCCCACTTGTCGATTTCTTCGGCGACTGCCGGCGTCATATCAGTGTTGCCAAAAAAATGTTGCGACACTTGAAAAAACACCGTGCGTCAATACGTCATCATGCCGCATCGCAAATTTTTCGGTGACCTGATACGTCAGTCAATGATGCTGGCAGTAGCCCAAAAAAATTGCCAAGTGGGACAGGTCCTTAACACTCAAGGCAGGCATAATAAATGTTAATTACTCAAAGATATAAAATACAGCAATTTGTAAAATGTGGCTAACTCTTACCCGACAATCTGAAGCTGGATTCATGCAAGTCCCTCGCTCCACTGTGGCGTGTTGTAACACGAGATTGATGTTCTGAATGAAGTGCCATGTCCTTTTTTGTATTATGTACAACCGCCACATCACCTGCATATGGAGCACGATCCACAGGCTTTGCACTCAGACTCTAAGATAAGAAAAGAAATGTTTTAAATAATTTAATTCCAATAACATTGTGCTGTAATATTTAGTAAAGACTTTAATAGTTTAGTTTATTATTATTGTCACGTGTACTGAGGTACAGTGAAAAGCTTCTGTTTGTATTGCTATCCAGTCAAAGACTATACATGAAAACAATCAAGCCATCCACAGTGCATAAAGATACAACATTTAGTGCAAAATGTAACATTGTACTCTGAAAAAGTGTGATTAAAGATAGTTCAAAAGGTCTTCAATGAGGTAGATGGAACTTTACCCATTCAGTTGCCTGATAGCAGCTGGAAAGCAAATGTGCCTGAATGTGGAGGTACACCTTTTCAAACTTCTGTGCCTCCTGCCTAATGGGAGAGGGGAGAAGAGGGAATGACTAGGATGAGACCGTTTCTTGATTATGCTGGTGGCCTTGCCGAGGCAGTGTAGATGGAATCAATGGAAGGGACGTGGCCTGGGAAACGTCCACAACTTCACACGTTTACAATTTCTAGGTGCAGAATTACGCCATTCAGCCCTTCAAGTCTACTCTGCTATTCAATCATGGTTGACCTATCTTTCCCTCTTAACCCCATTCTCCTGGTTTACCCCATAACCCCCGACACCCTTACTAATCAAGAATCTGTCAATCTCCACCTTAAAAACATCCATTGACGGCCTCCACAGCTGTTTGTGGCAATGGATTCCACAGATTCACCACCCCCTGAGTAAAGAAATTCCTCCTCATTTCCTTTCTAAAGGTACATCCCTTTATTATGAGGCTATGGCCTCTGGTCCTAGATTCTCCCACTAGTGGAAACATCCACTCCACATTCACTCTGTCCAGGCCTTTCACTATTCAGTAGGTTTCAATTAGGTCTATTTAAGAATAAGGGGCAAGCCATTTAGAACAGAGATGAGGAAATACTTTGTCCACACAGAGTTGTGAGTCTGTGGAATTCTCTGCCTCAGAGGGTGATGGAGGCTGGTTCTCTGGATGCTTTCATGAGAGAGTTAGATAGAGCTCTTAAAGATAGCGGAGTCGAGGGATATGGGGAGAAGGCAGGAATGGGGTACTGATTGTGGATGATCAGCTATGAAAACATTCCTACTCCTTCACCTATTGTCTATTCTAAACTCCAGCGAGTACAGGTCCAGTGCCTTCAAATGCACATCTTATGTTAACTCAATCATACCTGGGATCCTTCTCATCAACGTCCTCTGGACCCTCTCCAAAGTGCGCACATCCTTTCACTAGATATGGGGCCCAAAACTGCTCACAATACTCCAAATGCAGTCTGACCAGTGCCTTTATAATGCCTCAGCATTACATCCCTGTTTTTGTATTCTAGCCCTCTCTAAATAAATGTAAGCATTGCATTCACCTTCTTTACTACCGATTCGACTTGCAAATTAACTTTTTGAGAATCCTGCACCAGCACTCCATTTGCACCTCCGATTTCTGAATTCTCTACCCGTTTAGAAAATAGTCTACACATTTATGGGCATGTCCCACTTAGGTGACTTTTTAGGCGACTGCAAGAGACTATGCAGTTGCCACATGTTCGCGGGTGGTTGTTGGGGAGTCTCCTTCATGGTCGTGAGGAGTTCCCGCATTCTGGGAACTAGTCGCGGCCTCATTATAGTCGCCGTGAATTTTTCAACATGTTGAAAAATTAGTGGCGACTAGCATGAAGCCGCCATGGAGAGTAGCGAAAATTCTCGAGCCGTAGGTGGGTCGCCAGGAGGTCCTAATGGGTTGCCAAGAGATCGAAGGTTCTCGTAGGTTGTAGCCAGTGCTGACCGGTGAATTTCACTGGCTCATTGGGAAAAGGTAAGCAGCAGTTTTC
This sequence comes from Malacoraja senta, assembly GCA_038087875.1. Classification (NCBI taxonomy): domain Eukaryota; kingdom Metazoa; phylum Chordata; class Chondrichthyes; order Rajiformes; family Rajidae; genus Malacoraja; species Malacoraja senta. Next base: position 141,556 of record JAXLNO010000172.1, on the reverse strand, counting down.
AGAACCAAGGATAACCGACTGTTAAATATCCGCCGAGCGTCACAGCCGTGTATCTCTGGGTTCTTAAAGGTTGTCTCCACTCCTTGTCCATGCCCCCCCCCCTCCCTTTGAAGGACTTACCATACACTTTGCTATAGCGCTTTTTAGACGGCGTCGAGGTGTGTGTGTGTGTGTGTGTGTGTGTGTGTGTGTGTGTGTGTGCGTGTGCGTGTTCCACTGACAGTAGCAGGCCGGTTTTTCCGGCGACTGCCGGCAACCTGACAGTCGCCAGCAGTCCGCCTAAGTGGCACAGGCTCATTATTCTCACTACCACAATGCATCACTCCACACTTTGCTACATCTTCCACTTGCAACTTTGCAATTTCTTGTGGTCTCAGATGGAACTGTTCCCAAACCTGGCTGTAATACATCCCGATAGGTAGTTTGTAATACTTCCATGATCATGTCCTCAGTGATTCTCCTCTATCATGACCATGGACATGGTGAATCTCCTGGTCTCGCTCATCACGTTGCACGTATTGATCACCTATTTGAACTAAGTGTGTATCAAGTGAAATATGTTCATTGTTTTGACATTTCTAAATTACAATTCTAGCTTCTCTTCTGAGCAAGTCACTCACATTGAGGATGCACCTTCATTGGACTCGTATCCCAACAGTCGAAGTATTCACACTTTAGTAGGTCCATTAGGAAAATAGTTGGATTTTCACATGACTAGCAAACCAAGCAACAACAAGTCGTGTAGCAATGAAATCCTGTGTCCGAGGGCACAGAGCATTCTCAAGCTCTGTCCCTGCAGATGGTGAACATCAAGGACTAAGAAAAAACAAATCCTTCAAGAGCAGCAGCAAATATTGACTCCAACTGCATTCTACATGCTTGCAGAGATTGAATGAATACGTTTCACACAAACACCATTATATTACATGCCATTGCAATAACGGAGTACCAATCACGCAATCACATGCAGACCCTTTAATAGGCACATAAGAGCTACAAGCTTCATGGCACCTTTGCTTTGACTACTTAGCACAATGATGTACAGCTAAGTAGTCAGATGTTCATGACCATCATGCAAGCTAGGAGGGCCTGTGAAAAATTAGAGGCCATTGAAGCTGTTCCCTTTACATAGAGTGATACAGCGTGGAAACAGGCCCTTCAGCCCAACTTGGCCCAGCTACACTTATCCCACCTGCCCGCGTTTGGTTCGTATCCTAACGATGTACTTGTCTGTTTAAATGTTGGAATAGTCCCAGCCTCAACTACCTTCTCTGGCAGCTTGTTCCATATACCCACCACCCTTTGTGTGAATATGTTGCTCCTTTGACCAGGCCCTCTTACCTCCCCCACCCCTCCACCACATACACACAGCAATTAGGCAGAAATAGGTTGCTTCTGCTTTGGATTTCAAACTAGTGAACTGTTGAATGCTGTGACTCTTGCTGTAATGAAAGCATTCTGGACAACGATGTGGGCAACTGCTCTGATTTTCTCTATCTCTTTCCTCCTGCAAAGCTCCTTCCTCTGATCTGTTCTCAAATCTTTGCTCTGCAGTATTGTGCAGGATATAAAAGACCACAGACCAGAAATGGATCTTCACAATGCTGCTGATTAACTGAATCAGTTTCTCATGGCCAGGTGTCTTATTTTATCTTGCGTTTGTCCCCATTTTATGGCAACATTCCTTGCCTCATGCTTCATGGCACCTTTGCTTTGACTACTTAGCACAATGATGTACAGCTAAGTAGTCAGATGTTCATGACCATCATGCAAGCTAGGAGGGCCTGTGAAAAATTAGAGGCCATTGAAGCTGTTCCCTTTACATAGAGTGATACAGCGAGGAAACAGGCCCTTCGGCCCACCAATTACACGCCAACCCCAGCAATAACCCGTACACTCGTTTTATCCTGCACACTCGGGATAATCTACGGAAGTCCATCTGTACAAATCTGCACGTCTTTGGAATGTGGGAGGAAACTGGAGCATCCAGAGAAAACCTAGGCAGTCACAGGGAGAACATACAAACTCTGTACAGACAGAGCCTGTAATCAGGATCAAACTTGGGTCTCTGGCACAGTAAGGCAGCGACTCTACCGCTGCACCACTGTGCCTCCCTATGCACAATTTTTTTTTAAATTTCAAAATAGACTTTATTCAAGTAATAAATATATACAATACGTGAACCGTGCGAAACATTCATCCGACATTTTCGGAGGCTATACAAATTGTTCAATGCAGTTAATACATTTTTTTCCAATTCCACAGATCCGTCCCCCACCCGTGCCACTCATGTGGCTCCCTGGCGTGGGATACCTTCCCTTATTTTGAGGGGCGTCTCCACCATACTGTGCCCCCCATGTCCAGCAGCGGAAGGACCCTAGACTGTGGCCCTCCCCCACCGTGCCTTGGCGTTGGCTGCACCAAGCTTCAGTGCGTCCCTCAGCACGTACTCCTGCAGTCTGCAGCGGGCCAGTCGGCAACATTCCCTGACGGACATCTCGCTCTGCTGGGTGGTGAACAACGCTCGGGCAGACCAAAGAGCATCTTTCACCGAGTTGATGACCCTCCAGCAGCACTCGATGTCAGTCTCTGAATGTGTCCCTGGGAACAGTCCGTATATCACAGAGTCCTCTGTGACGGAGCTGTTCGGGATAAAGCGTTCCAGGGACCCTTGCATACTTCTCCAGACTCTTTTTGCAAATCCACACTCTGCAAAGAGGTGGGCAACCGTCTCCTCGCCATAGCAGCCGTCCCGAGGGCAGCGTGCGCTGGTAGTGAGGTTCCGACGGTGCAGGAAGGATCTGACTGGGAGGGCTCCCCTCACCGCCAGCCAAGCCAGGTCTTGGTGCTTGTTGGTGAGTTCTGGCGATGAGGCATTTTGCCAGACAAGCTGGGCAGTCTGCTCTGGGAACCACGCCACCGGATCCATCGAGTCCTTTCCCTGCAGTGCTGGCAGGACATTCCGTGCTGACCATTGCCCAATGGACATGTGGTCAAAGGTGTTGGTCCGGAAGAACCTTTCCACAGACGACAGATGGGGCGGCAATGTCCAGCTGACTGGCACATTGCATGGCATCTGCGCCAGGCCCATCCTTCGCAACACCGGGGACAGGTAGAACCTCAGCAGGTAGTGACCCTTGGTGCCCACGTGCCTTGGTTCTACATTCCGCCTGATGCAGCCACACACAAAGGATATGCACAAATGAAGATCTTAATTATGGTCACAGGTCAACAGCTGCAACAGAACGGTGAAAATTCTTCTGGCATTAGAACACTCCAGCCGTGTTTGAGTGAGAGTGTTGCTTTGATAATCAAAGATGTGCATTGTGGGAATAGACCCAAAAAACTAGACGCAAAAAACAAAACTCCTATTTTCCAACCCCTCATTGTACCACAAAATCAGAAGGTAGTAAAAGCGCAATAAATAAGCAGAGTGAAATCGTTACTTACAGAAAAAAAAATCCAACATTGTGAGAATAAAGAATTTGAATGAAGCAAATGCAATTACATATCTTTTGATGAATTTCTTGAAATGGTGAGTAGTGCACAATTCTAACAAGTTCTTGCCCCCCCCACCCCATATTTAAATTTAAAAAACAATTGCATAACTATTTTTTCAACTTTAATATTCAATAAATGAGAAGCTGGGGGACAATATTTTTACCCAAAAGATTCTCGGGGCACAAAATGATTTGCCAGAAATACTGGATTTTTGTTGTTGCGAAAATTAATGCATAAATATCAGAAAAACGGATGTTGCATCCAAAGGTCTCCATCTGTGTGATTAAATTCTAGGATTTGACATTTACAAAACTCACATCCTCTTCTACGTATCAGTGGTATTCGACCACCTTGCAGCCTGCTACTGTTCTGGTTCTCATCAGTTTGTTTGAGGGTACCAGCTACCCGACCTTTCTATTTACCTACCATTTTGATTTTTATGCAACCTAGCTCTTGCAAACCAAGCCAAGATCATTGGGTCCATAACACTCCATTAGGTACAGCCTTCTCCTAATCCTAACAACAAGCTTTGACTTCAGCAACCTTCTGGTATTGCTTCCAGTACCAAGTGAACACAGTTTCTTGCCATACTCTATTTACTACTACTTAATTTGCCTCCCAACAGCTAGACTTACAATTTAAACCCAGGACTGCAGCATGGCCGTTGAGCTTTTTGCTGCAGTTTGCAGTTTGCTCCCTTGTTGGCTTCATACTTCAAAAGACATTCCAAAGAAAGTCAGCTTTCTATAAAAATACCAGCACGATTATGAGAATGCCACTGAATTAGCATATGATCACATTTGCAAAAGCCAGCAATTAGTGGGGAATTTAATTTGTTTTATCTTTTGTCCTGAGCCAACTCCATATGCCTTCCTACACAGGTATCATATTCAGCAGAGTAGCTGACATAACCTTTGAAAAAAATGTGCATTATTAAGTGGATGGCCCGTATGTGCTTTGATGGAATATTTCTGGCAAAACAGCTACAACTCCGTCAAGAGAGATACATTTTAGGAAATTGGGAATGTAGTTGCAGCAATGTATCACAACAGAACTAATTCTTTACTACTTAGAGTTATCAAATATCTGTAATTTTAATCATACTGCAAGAATCACTAAATAACATTATGTGGCTTATCAAAACTACAAAATAGCAGGAGGCGATCCTTTTTTCCTTCTTCAAATATCTGCATGTGACCTTAACTGAAGGATTTAAAACAGGGCACAACATATGTTTGACTTTTTCCATTCAGATGGAGTAATATATAAATTGTAATCATTTCTACCTTTTCCCTCTGAATCAGCTTTTTGTACACAAATTCAGAGAAGGGTCGAAGTGGACAGAACTTCCCGGTTCCCTCGGCACATGTAAAGATCCCATCTTCGTAGACAACCCGACCACGGCTGATAGTCACCAGTGGGATGCCATGACATCGCATGTTCTCGTGGAGGTTCACATCACCACCCTGCACTTGCGTGCTCACAGAGATAGTTCTGAAATGACCAATTAATTCTTACTACAAATGCAAAATAAAACTGTTGAAGTATTATTTAGAACACGTGTGATTTTCTTATCTGTAATCTAGAAATAAAAAAACACAAGATATACCCGTTTATTTGGAGTTAAATGCCACGTTAAACAATTCAGTTTCATCATTCAGTGGAATCTGTTGAACAAATTATGCCTCTTAACTAATGGATAATGGATAAAATGAAGCAATGATGAAAAATGATAGCACATCCAAATTAGTAGGGCCTGGTTTAATACAGGATTTTAAGCACACAACGCAGGTTAGCACATCAGTACAAAACAGAGGAATTGGTGGATGGCATCACATTCACACAAGATAGAAAAAAGTCCTGCCCAAATATACACAAGAAAGCAAAAGATTCTAATCAACTCCCACACTTTCTTCCACCCTCTCTTGCAAAGGCACTTTTCCCTATTCTTAATTCCTCTTGTCGTTGCTGCATCTGCTCTGAAGATGAGACTTTCCACTCCAGGATATCCAAGATGCCCTCTTTCTTTAGTAAATGTGGTTTCCACCTTTGTCAAAGATGGATCCTTCACCAGTGTCTCCTCTGTGTCCTGTAGTTCTTTTCTTGCTCCACCTCCCCCCAGATAGATCAAGGTCAACGTTCCCTGGTCCTCACCCTTCACCCACCAAACTCTACATCCAACACATCATACTCCAACATTTCTGTCACCTCCAATGTGATCCCACTTCTAGTCACATCCTCCCATCTCCACCCCTTTCTGCCTTCTGCAGAGACCGTTCCCTCTGCAACTCCTTGGTTCACTCATCCCTTCCCACACAAACCACCATCTCCCAGGTACAGTGCATTCAGAAAGTATTCAGACCCCTTCACTTTTTCCACATTTTGTTACACAACGTTATTTCAAAATGGATTAAATTCTTTTTTTTTTATCATCAATCTGCACACGATACCCCAGAATGAAGTGAAAACAGGTGTTTAGAAATTTTTGCAAATTAATTAAAAATAAATAACTGAAATATCACATTTACATAAGTATTCAGACCCCTTGCTATGACACTCACAATTTGGAAAGGCACACACCTGTCTATGTAAGATCCCACAGTTAACAGTGCATGTCCGAGCAAAAACCAAGCCATGAAGACGAAGGAATTGTCCGTAGACCTCGGAGACTGGATTGTGTCAAGACACAGATCTGGGGAAGGGTATAAAACAATTTCTGCAGCATTGCAGGCCCAGAAGAGCACAGTGGTCTCCGTCATTCTTAAATGGAAGAACTTTGGAACCACCAGGACTCTTCATAGAGCTGGCTGTCCGGCCAAACTGAGCAATCGGGGTAGAAGGACCTTGGTCAGGGAGGTGTTCAAGAACCCGATAGTTGCTCTGACAGAGCTCCAGAGTTCTTCTGTGGAGATGGGAGGCCTCTGGAAGCCACTCTTCAGTAAAAGGCACATGACAGCCCGCTTGGAGTTTGCCAAAAGGCGTGGGAAACAAGATTAGCTGGTCTGATGAAACCAAGATTGAACTCTTTGGCCTGAATGCCAAGCGTCACGTCTGGAGGAAACCAGGCACCGCTCATCACCTGGCCAATACCATACCTACAGTGAAGCATGGTGGTGGCAGGATCATGCTCTGGGGATGTTTTTCAGCAGCAGGAACTGGGAGACTAATCAGGATTGAGGGAATGATGAACAGACCAATGTACAGAGAGATCCTTGATGAAAACCTGCTCCAGAGCATTCTGGACCTCAGCTGGGTTGGATGTTCACCTTCCAACAGGACAACCCTAAGCACACAGCCAAGACAACGCAGGAGTGGCTTCGTGACAAGTCTGTGAATGTCCCTGAGTGGCCCAGCCAGAGCCCGAACTTGAATCCGATCGAACATCTCTGGAGGGACCTGAAAATAGCTGTGCATCGACACTCCCCATCCAAACTGAGAGCTTGAGAGGATCTGCAGAGAATGGGAGAAATTACCCAAACACAGGTAGGTGTGCCAAGCTTGTAGCGTCATACCCAAGAAGACTTGAGGCTGTAATCGCTGCCAAAGGTACCTCAAAGTAAAGGGTCTGAATACTTATGTAAATGTGATATTTCAGTTATTTCTTTTTAATTACTTTGCAAAAATATCTAAACTCCTGTTTTCACTTTTTTATTATTGGCTATTGTGTGTACATTGATCATAAAAAAAATGAATTTAATCCATTTTAGAATAAGGCTGTAACGTAACAAAATGTGGAAAAAGTGAAGGGGTCTGAATACTTTCTGAATGCACTGTACTTTCCCCTGCAACCGCAGATGTAACATCTATCCCTATACCTCCTCCCTTCAACCTGGGACCCCAGCTGTCCTTCCAGGTGAGACAGAGGTTTATATACACCTTCTCTTGTATTTTCTGGTGCACCCATGCTTTGTGACAAGGAATCAACTTTACTTGAACTTATTTCTGAGTTGAGGGAAACCATTATACTTTGTTTTGTATTTGAATTTTTTTTCAGTTCATTCAACAAATATCAGCATCACTTTCAAAACCACAAACTCTATTTGTGCCTTGTAAATACAATACAATACAATACAATTTTATTTGTCTTTTGGACAAATTTGTCATTTGGACCCCGTTGAGGTCCAAACGAAATGTCGTTTCTGCAGCCATACATTACAAAACAAAGAAGACCCGAGACACAACACAATTTACACATACATACATGATGGAAGGCAAAAAAAATAAAAATAGTGGGAAGATTCTTGTAAGTCAGTTGAGTAAAAACCTTTTAATTAGTGGTTTCAAAGTTGGCAGGGTGAAAGTAGGTCCCTACTTTGTACATAAATGTCAAGCACCTCCACCAAGCAATATGTAGAAAATCTGATGTTGGTTGTCAATTCAGGGGTGAAATGGACAACCAACTCTAGCAAATAACTTAAAAACACTATTTATTTAAGCACTACAGCCAATTATAGAAAGTGTCAGTGTTGAGGGTACAGTTAAATTGTCTCAGAATATTTGTCTTGAGACAATCAAATTGTCTCAAGAACATTTCAGCTCTTCAGCAAACAGCCTTGCACATAAGTCATAACCTAAGCTTCTAACCCCAAAATCTTCCTCTCCCTAAACTGGTTATTGTCTAAAGAAAACATATACGTATGGAGTAATAGTATAATGGATAGGAACTGTTTCCTGCAACAATCAATGGTTCTAATCCATCAGCATTCCTGGGGCAGATAATTTCCACTGCAGTTACCACAAAAGTCTTGACTGATAAAAATCAAAATTCGCATGTTTCCGAAAACGTACCTTGTAGCTTCTGGATCCCACACAACAATATCAGCATCAGCTCCTGGAACAATTCTTCCTTTTTTGGGATACAAATTGAAAATTTTTGCAGCATTGGAACTAGTCACTGCAACAAAACAGTTTTCATCCATTTTGCCACCGACCTGAAAATATCAAATTGTATTCATTGTTGCTTGCAAAAAAATGTTTTCCTTTGGGTTTTTGTATTGAAAGTAGTTAAACATTCTTGACTCTTAAAATAGCAATATGTATATTCTTATATTTCTCTCTGTATTCTCCAGTAATTGGTATAATAAGCAGTGGCATCTACGCTTTTATCAATGCCCTCAACAGGATAATATGCTGAAAGCAGGGTCAAAGTGCCCCTCTGTCCAACCTTTTCCTTTTCTCAACTCGGGTCAATTCTGGAAATATACAGCATGAAAGGTGAATTTGTGAAAGAGAAAATAAAAAACCTAGACCATAAAGCCTAATGTAAAAAGGGATACATTTCCGTTAAATCTCGATAAATCTGAGTGGTGGCACCATCGAGTGTGGCAGCCTCGCCTGCAGCTGTTCGTCCTCCACCCTTTAAATTTTTTTTTAGTTTGTCAAGAGTTTTGCATTGGAGGCCTTTTAGTCTTTTTATGTGGAGGATGGGGGGGGGGGGGGGGGGGGAAAGGGGGAAACCGTTTTTTTTCCAGTTCACTACCTGGTCGAGGATGCGTCCTTCCTCCGAGCCGCATCTTCGCCCCCTCCTACCATCTGGAATGGCGTGACCTTTCCTGTCGGAGACCGGCCAGAGCTTCGAGCATCAGCGCAGCACTGACGTACCATCGTGGAGCGGGTGATGCCTTACCCGGGTCGCCGTGTGGAGCTCCGGAGTGCTAGGACTGCCGACTTCAACATCGTGGAGCTGTGGTCTGCGGAGCATACAGCCGCAGCGGCGCTGCAGAGGCCCCAATAGGCGCCGACCACGGGTGAACATAGAGGAAGTGGACTGAACTTTCCTGTCTTCCCTCACAGTGGGAAACGTTGATCCCGCTGTGGGGAGATGTTTTTTATGTTTAATGTTAAATTCTATAGTGTTGTGTTTATCTTATTTGTGTGCTGCATGGCAACTCAAATTTCACTGCACCAATTGGTGTATGTGACAACAAATGTCCTTTGTGATAGAAAAACATGTAAAACAAAACAAGATATTTTTTCTGATCCTACTTCTGAGTTCACCGTGTAAAAATGAATATTGGGTGCAGACGATCTGAAGCTCCACAGAGAGCTTACCCATTTTTCTGCTCAAGATATTTTGCAAGGAGAGAATAATATCAGTTTAGGGATAGCTAATAGAATCTGTCTTTATAGATTTTCACTGAATACAACAAGTAGTAAGATGTGCACCGATTATACTTGTTGAAAAATTAATAATCTTGAACAAGTCATCAATAAATGTTGGAACAGGACCCATAGGAGATTAGTGGGCAAAATTAGGTCACATGGTATTGGGGGTGGAGTGCTGACATGGATAGAACATTGGTAGGCAGGCAGGAAACAAAGAGTAGGGATTAACGGGTCCCTTTCAGATTGGCAGGCAGTGACTAGTGTGGTACCGCAAGGCTCGGTGCTGGGACCACAGCTATTTACTATATATCAATGATTTGGATGAAGGGATTCAAAGTAACATTAGCAAATTTGCAGATAACACAAAGCTGGGTGGCAGTGTGAACTGTGAGGAGGATGCTATGAGAATGCAGGGCGACTTGGACAGGTTGGGGGAGTGGACAGATGCATGGCAGATGAAGTTTAATGTGGATAAATGTGAGGTTATCCACTTTGGTATAAAAAATAGGAAGGCAGATTACTATCTAAATGGCGTCAAGTTGGGAAAAGGGGAAGTACAACGGGATCTGGGGGTCCTTGTTCATCAGTCTATGAAAGTAAGCATGCAGGTACAGCAGGCAGTGAAGAAAGCAAATGGCATGTTGGCCTTAATAACAAGAGTCGTCGAGTATAGGAGCAAAGAGGTCCTTCTGCAGTTGTACAGGGCCCTATTGAGACCACACCTGGAGTATTGTATGCAGGTTTGGTCCCCTAATTTGAGGAAGGACATTCTTGGTATTGAGGGAGTGCAGCGTAGGTTTACAAGGTTAATTCCCAGGATGGCGGGATTGTCATATGCTGAGAGAATGGAGTGGCTGGGCTTGTACACTCTGGAGTTTAGAAGGATGAGAGGGAATCTTATTGAAACATATAAGATTGTTAAGGGTTTGGACACGCCAGAGGCAGGAAACATGTTTCCGATGTTGGGGGAGTCCAGAACCAGGGGCCACACTTTAAGAATAAGAGGTAAGCCATTTAGAACGGAGACGAGGAAACACTTTTTCTCTCAGAGAGTTGCGAGTCTGTGGAATTCTCTGCCTCAGAGGGTGGTGGATGCCGGTTCTCTGGATACTTTCAAGAGAGCTAGATAGGGCTCTTAAAGATAGCAGAGTCAGGGGATATGGGGAGAAGGCAGGAACGGGGTACTGATTGGGGATGATCAGCCATGATCATATTCAATGGCGGTGCTGGCTCGAAGGGCCTACTCCTGTACCTATTGTCTATTGACCAAATATTCTACACAAATAATTGTGTAGCAATTCAGGAGATAGTAATCTACGAATGCAAGGAACTCTTAAAGGACTATCGCAGCTTAGAAGGGGAAGAAAAACAGATTTGCAGGCATGTCTATAGCCAAGAAGCAATTAGCATCCTTAATTACAGATGACAGGTGGAATGTATTTAGGAAATCCAACAAGTAGTCAGCAACCATGAGATGAATGGATTCTTCAAGTATGCTTATAGCTCCATCCCTCTCATTCATTTTGGTCAGTCGGATCATGTTGTTCCTGCAGAAATTTAAGCATGAAGCACCAAGAGGGTATTATAGCAGTGGTCCGAGGAGGCCGATTGTCTACTTCAGAACTATTTTGTGTTAGCGGACTGAAACATGTTTAAGACTTCATCCAGTCTGGATAAGCAAACCTCAATCATCACCGATTTTATCATGAATTGCATTAACGATTGCGCTCCGATAAAGACAATTAGGTTCCATCCTAAGAAGAAACCTTGGATGAACAGGCAGATTACTCTACGCTGAACAAATCTGAGGCTTTTGCACTGATGCCATTGCACTGTACAAAACGGCATAGTACGATCTCTGTAAGACCACAAGAACGACAAAAGAGAATTCCAGAACAAGATAAAAGCTCAATTCAATCAAGCAAATGTCAGCCAATTGTGCCAGGGCCTGAATACCAACATGAACGATAAGACAAAATCAGGCTCAATCTCGGGCAACAACACATCTCTTCCTGATGAGCTTTTCTGCCCTTTTTAAACAGGTAAACAAATTTCACGAAGCTGTGTCATCTTGATGTAATTCTTGATCTAATTTCACCAGGGCTTCCCAAGGCAACAATGGGTTATTATGGCCTCCACCCTTCTGTGGTCATCTGTTGCCAACCCCGATTTGTTCTGATCTTTTCCTACCTTCAGTTCCCTCCTCTCTACTTTCAGTCTAAAGAAGGCCTCCAACCCGAAACGTCACCCCTCCTTTTTCTCTAGAGATGCTGTCCAACCCGCCGAGTTACTCCAGCACTTTGTGTCTATCTTCCATATTCAAAAGCTAGTCCACACAAGCTCACAGCTGCTCAAAGTAGTGCTTCATTGCCATCATCAGCCTTCTCCACCATAAAAGAGCACCATTCACCCACTAGGCTATAGTCATTGAGGTAGTGAGAGGGGGGAGGGGATGTGGTGGAGGAGGGAAGAAAGAGGTTAGATGTGGAATTCGGGCACAAACATAGACAATGTTATGCCAGGTTGATTGGGTCACTTCCTATTTTCAAATTTTTGCAGACATGTAGATAGTTAACAGCTGCATGATCCTACAATGGAAACTGTCAGTATATCAATAGTCAAGTCAAGACTGTTTTATTGTCATATGCCCCAGATAGAACAATGACAGTCTTATGTGTAGGTGTTTGGAAATAAATGATCATCCTCAACTCCCATCGTGGATGATTGCGGAATCATTTTCCACGTATTGTTTGCAGTGTGGGAAGTACTGAATATGATTGCACTAGAAGTGGGACAACTTCAAGATTGAGAATAATGAATGACATAAGTATTGAAAATCCCAACATAATCACTGTCTGTATCTTTATAGTAGGCAGAGACCAAGACTTTTGCATTTACTGCTGAAAAAGCATTGGTGAGTTCCTGTCATCTATTTGAAGAGGTTGAAGAACGCAGCCAATGGAGAGTTATCAACCAGAAATGCATTTTTTTAAGTATGGATATTATATTCAAACCAAATCTAGACAGCTTTGGAATGGTGGGCTGGAGGGTGCAGCCTTTTTCTCTCTGCTGTCTGTAAAATGAATCTTTTTTGTACACCTGCCATTTGATATCTGGTAAGAATCGATCCACTGCATGAATCAACCTATTAACTAAGGAGAACCCAAAACATACTCTTTAGAGGTTACAGCAAGATAGAAAAGTAACATATGTAGCAGTCATTTGTTTACACCCCCCTTTTAAGACTTTAGAGATGTCAGGCAGGATCTTATCATTGTAATTTCTGTGTTCAGAGAACAAGCAATGAGAAAAAAAAATCACACGTTTAATTCCATGAAACAAAATTCACTTTTTTTTAAAACAAAAAAAGCAATTATATGAAAAACCCAAATGTTCAATACAAATGCAAGAATAATCAACGTAAATACAAAATTATTTGTAATTGTACAAAATCAACCCTACCACTCCTTTCTCCCAGATGACAGTCATTCGGTCTTGCACTCCAGTTACACCATGAGGAATTTTGGTAAAATCTTCTTTTCCTACAGCTTTCTGCTTGATAGTAAATGGACGATGATCCGAGGCAACAACATTAATAGTATCACTATGAAAAATAAAACATAACAGTATTTGAGCAGTGTTCTTGTTATTAGATACTTTGGGCATGAGACTTCATTTCAATTCAAGTATAATTGACAATACAAACAATTCCTCACAGCCCAGTTATGATGTACATTTTTTTTTGTGTCTAATATCCCGCAACAGATTTACAGACTTTGTTGAAGCCTTTCATCAAGAATCATACAAAAGAGATTATTACACTCCCACAACCACCATCTTCATTACTTGTTCCCAGCTAGACCCGTGTAGGAAGGAACTGCAGATGCTGGGTTAAACCGAAAGGACGCAAAAAGCTGGAGTAACTCAGCATGACAAGCAGCATCTCTGGAGAGGAGGAATGGGTGACGTTTTGGGTTGAGACCCTTCTTCAGACTGGTTTGGGGATAAGGGAAACGAGAGATATAGACAGTGATGTGGAGAGATAATGAACAATGAATGAAAGATACGCATAAAAGTCAAGAGTGTTTAATTGTCATATGTCCCTGATAGAACAATGAAATTCGTACTTGTTGCAGCACAACAGAATATGTGATCATAATAAATAATAACAAAAACTCAGAAAAAAAACAATAACAGTGCAATAATAATAAAAAATAATAATAATAATAATCTATTGTAGTTCATTGCTTATGAGGTCGTAGTGTTTAATAGCCTGATGGTTGTAGGGAAGAAGCTGTTCCTGAATGTTACAGTTCTCAGGCTCCTGTACCTTCTTCCCGATGGCATTGGTGAGATGAGGGTGTGGGTCTTTGATGATGTTGGAATCGATGATAATAGAAACAGGCCATTGTTAGCTGTTTGTAGGGTGAAAATGAGAAGCTAGTGCGACTTGGGTGGGGGAGGGATAGAAAGAGAGGGAATGCTGGGGCTACCTGAAGTGAGAAAAATCAATATTCATACCACTGGGCTGTAAGCTGCCCAAGCGAAATATGAGATGCTGTTACTCCAATTTGCATTTAGTCTCACTGACAATGGAGGAGACCGAGGACAGAAAGGTCTGTGTAGGAATGGGAAGGAGATCAGGTGGGCTCAGGCGGGCTGAGTGAAGGTGTTCCGCAAAACGATCGTCCAGTCTGCGTTTGGTTTCGCCGATGTATAAGAGCCCACATCATGAACAACGGATACAGTAGATGAGGTTGGAGGAGGTGCAAGTGAACCTTGCCTAACCTGAGAGGACTGTCAGGGTACTTGGACAGAGTCAAGAGGAGGTATAGTGACAGGTGTTGCATCTTCTGCGGTTGCCGGGGAAGGTACCTGGGGAGGAGGTGGTTTGGGTGGGAAGGGATGAGTTAACCAGGGAGTTGCGGAGGGAATGGTCTCTGCGGAAGGCGGATAGGGGTGGAGATGGTTTAAACCGAAGATAGACACAAAAAGCTGGAGTAACTCAGCGGGACAGGCAGCATCTCTGGAAAGAAGAAATGGGTGACGTTTCGAGTCACGATGTTCCTAGTATGGAACACGTCATCTTGGGTGCAGATGCGGCATAGACAGAGGAACTGGGAGTAGGGGATAGACTCTTTCCAGGAAGCAGGGTGGGAAGAAGTTTAGTCGAGGTAGTTGTGTGAGCCAGCGGGTTTGTAATAGACTTCAGTCAATCGTCTATTTCCTATGATGGTAATCAAGAAAGGGGATGGAGGTGTCGGAGATGGTCCAAGTAAATTTGAGAGCAGGATGAAAATTGGTGGTGAAGTTGATGGTCCATGAGTTCTGCATGGGTGCAGAAGGTAGCACCGATGCAGTCATCGATGTAACGGAGATAGAGTTCGGGGTTAGGGCCACTGTACACCTGGAACAGGGATTGTTCAACGTACCCAACAAAGAGGCAGGCGTAGCTGGGGCCCATGCGGGTGCCCATAGCTACGCCTTGGAGGAAATGGTAGGAGTCAAACGAGGTTGTTGAGGGTGAGGACCAACTCCGCTGGTAGGCGGAGTGGAGTATTTGCAGAGGGAAATTGGACGGTTCTGCAGTAGAGGAAGAAACGGAGGGCTTTAAGGCCTTCCTGGTGGGGGATGGAGATGTAGTAGTGAGGCTAAATGCAAATTGGAGGAACAGCATCTCATACAGTGTCCTCCATAATATTTGGGACAAAGACCCAAAATGTATAAAAATACCCTTTAATAATATCTGATAATGTGCACTTTAACCACGTTTGATTTTTTTTATTACAAATCTCAAATCCAGAGGCAAATATATAAATGATGGGTCTTTGTCCCAAACATTATGGAGGGCACTGTATTTTGCTTGGGCAGCTTACAGCCCAATGGTATGAATATTGATTTCTCTCACTTCAGGTAGCCCTGGCATCCCCCCTCTCTCTCTATCCCTCCCCCATCCAAGTTGCACTAGCTTCTCATTTTCACCCTACAAACAGCTAACAATGGCCTGCTTCCTTTATCATTGTTACTTTTTTGCATATCTTTCATTCATTGTTCTTTATCTCTCCACATCACCATCTATATCTCTCGCTTCCCTTATCCCTAACCAGTCTGAAGAATGGTCTTGACCTGAAATGTCACACATTCCTTCTCTCCAGAGATACTGCCTGTCCCACTGAGTTACTCCAGCTTTTTGGGTCTATCTTCGGTTTAAATCAGCATCTACAGTCCCCTCATACACACTACGTCCAAGCCAGGATGGTATGCAACTTGGATGGAAACCTGCAGGTAGCGGCATTCTCTTTTGCTTACTACCACTGTCCTCGTCGATGGAAGAGGTCAAGGGAGTGGCGGCACCGTGTTAGAGTTGCTGCCTTACAGCGCAAGAGACCTAGGTTCGATCCCGACTACGGGTGCCGTCTGTACAGAATTTGTACGTTCTCCTTGGGTTTTCTCCGGGTGCTCCATCCGGTTTCCTCCCACACTCCAAAGACGTACAGGTTTGTAGGTTAATTGGCTTCAGTAAAATTGTAAATTGTCCCTAATGTGCAGGATGGTGTTAGTGTACGGGGTGATCGCTTGTCAGGACAGACTCAGTGGGCTGAAAGGCTGTATTTCTAAAGTCTAAAGGCTTGGAAGGTGCAGTCAAAGAAACCCAGGCAAGTAATATTTTGTGCATGCTACACACACCAATTATTTTGTGCTAGTGGAGGGAATAAATATTTAGGGAGATTGAAGGAATATTAATCAAGTGGGCTGGTTTGTCCTGGATGGTGTCAATGTTCTTGAAAGTTATTGGCACTGTTCTCATTTACACAATTGGAACGTTTTTCATCACACTGCTCCCTTGTGCTTTGAAGATGGTGGAATAGCCTTTCGGTGTTAGAAGGCAATTCACTCATCATAGAATACACAACCTCTGACCTACTCTTGCAGCCATAGTACTGATGTGATCCAGTCGTGTTCCTGGTCAATGGTGATTCTCAGAATATTGATGGGGTAGAACATGGTGATGGTATTTCTATTTAATGTCAAGGGTGAGCAGTTAGACCATCTCAAGTTGGACATGGTCATTACCTGGCTGCCAATTGTCAATTTCTGTCCATGTCTTATGCAGTCATGCACTGCTTCATTTGCTAATATATTATAAAGGAATTGAACATTGTGCAATCCTCGCTTATTGTGAAGGAAGGTCACAGACCAAATGGAGATGATTGGCCCAATAACAGTACCATGGCAATTCCTACAGTGAAGCCTTGGGGTTGGAATGATTGCCCTCTGAACACCACAACCATCTTTCTTTGTTGTGAGCATAACTCGAATAATTGGAGTCTTTGGAAACATAACTCGCAAATGAGGAAGTTAGTGCCCATGAATGCGGAAATAAATGTTTAGGGTGGTGGAATGGGTGCCAGTCACGCAGACTGCTTTATTCTGAATAGTGTCAAGCTTCATGTGTTGTTAGAACTGTAATCATTCAAGCAAATGTACTATATTCTATCTGACTGTTGCCTTGAGTATTGTAGATAGAGGAATAGTCCATGGGAATCAGTTGGTAGTTGTTGCAGGATATCGTCTTTAAGCTGTCCTGATGGCTGGTTCTCAAGATTTTCTCAAGAGTGGGCTGATCATTAAAATGGGCTTAGTCAATTTGTAACTTTTAAGTTTTGAACAGAAAAAAGGTTTTAATGTTTATCGTTTAAGCATCGATAATTACTATCATGTTGTTAGTAGCATTTTCAATTTACACCAGAAATTCTCACTTTTATATTCAAATCTATGCTATACATATGCATCATTCAAAATTTTAAGAATGCATTTGCCAATTTATAATTTTCTAACATTTCAATTAAGTTGGGCAGAATAATTATATTCTATTTATTAATAGAATTGATCACAGCTCAGTGAAACATAATTCAACTTGAGGGTGGTAGTAAACGATAAAGAATTTCTTGTTAAGCCTGTTATAGAAACATACCTGGCTAGCAAGCTCATGAGGTAGTTGGGAGTGCTAGCATCCAGTCGGAGAGGAGGGGCAGTAACATGGGCAGCAGCGTGAGACCAGTCTGGGTGATAATAGCTTGATCCATTCAGAGTCGTGTGTGCCAAGGTTGTTTCTCCATATATAATATTGCCTTTAAATAGAGTTGAGATTTAAAAACAACCATCAACATGGCCATTTAATTTATTTAGTTATAGCTCGTCAGCTAAATGTACATCAACATACACAGAGAAACTTGAATTTAGCTTGGGAATGCTCCAATTTAGTGACCCTTTCATCTCTCATAATTTGCCTTACCCAAATTAACAATTTTGGTAGACTGGAAAGAGAAATAAACATGCAGAAAGCATGATTTAAAAAAAAAACACGTTTTTTTTTATGAAGAAAATATTTACAGAATTGTGATTATTTGTTTTCATAAGTTACTAACGATTCATTGGGTCTCTGCTCCACATGGAGTTGTACATAGCTACTGTTGAAGAACATTCCCAAGTGTTCTGACATGAATGAATTTGGGGGTGCTGGCCAAAGTTCCTCCTCAGTCACTTTCTCTTTCACCACCTCTTGCTAGAGAATTCATGCATTCTGCCTTTATTCTCTCTCTGGTTCCCAGATATTTGTTGCTCAGATTTATCAGCTCTGTGCTTTTGCTCTTCCTTGAGTGAATTGCTTGCACCTGGCATCAAATATTCAATAATTATGTTTGTTCCACTTTGTCAGAGTCTGCCTTAAAGAAAATGTAGAAGAGATGTAAGAAAATCAGAAAATAAGTACAGGTGTAGGCCACCAGCCCCCTTACGCCTGGCCCAAGGTTCTATATGATCAATAAGAAGATTTATTGTAATATATATAACCATATAACCATATAACAATTACAGCACGGAAACAGGCCATCTCGACCCTTCTAGTCCGTGCCGAACACGTATTCTCCCCTAGTCCCATATACCTGCGCTCAGACCATAACCCTCCATTCCTTTCCCGTCCATATAACTATCCAATTTATTTTTAAATGATAAAAACGAACCTGCCTCCACCACCTTCACTGGAAGCTTATTCCACACAGCCACCACTCTCTGAGTAAAGAAGTTCCCCCTCATGTTACCCCTAAACTTCTGTCCCTTAATTCTCAAGTCATGTCCCCTTGTTTGAATCTTCCCTACTCTCAATGGGAAAAGCTTATCCACGTCAACTCTGTCTATCCCTCTCATCATTTTAACGACCTCTATCAAGTCCCCCCTTAACCTTCTGCGCTCCAAAGAATAAAGCCCTAACTTGTTCAACCTTTCTTTGTAACTTAGTTGCTGAAACCCAGGCAACATTCTAGTAAATCTCCTCTGTACTCTCTCTATTTTGTTGACATCCTTCCTATAATTAGGCGACCAAAATTGTACACCATACTCCAGAATTGGCCTCACCAATGCCTTGTACAATTTTAACATTACATCCCAACTTCTATACTCAATGCTCTGATTTATAAAAGCCAGCACACCAAACGCTTTCTTTACCACCCTATCTACATGAGATTCCACTTTCAGGGAACTGTGCACAGTTATTCCAAGATCCCTCTGTTCACCTGCATTCTTCAATTCCCTACCATTTACCATGTACATCCTATTTTGATTTGTCCTGCCAAGATGTAGCACCTCACACTTATCAGCATTAAACTCCATCTGCCATCTTTCAGCCCACTCTTCCAACCGGCATAAATCTCTCTGTAGACTTCGAAAATCTACTTCATTATCCACAGCCCCACCTATCTTAGTATCATCTGCATACTTACTAATCCAATTTACCACACAATCATCCAGATCATTGATGTACATGAGAAACAACAGTGGACCCAACACAGATCCCTGTGGCACCCCACTAGTCACTGGCCTCCAACCTGACAAACAACCATCCACCATTACTCTCTGGCATCTCCCATTCAGCCACTGTTGAATTCATCTTGCTACTCCACCATTAATACCCAACCATTGAACCTTCTTAACCAACCTTCCGTGAGGAACCTTGTCAAAGGCCTTACTGAAGTCCATATATACAACATCCACGGCTTTACCCTCATCAATTTCCCGAGTAACCTCTTCAGAAAATTCAAGAAGATTAGTCAAACATGACCTTCCATGCATAAATCCATGTTGACTGTTCCTAATCAGCCCCTGTTTATCCAGATGCTTATATATATTATCTCTAAGTATCCTTTCCATTAATTTGCCCACCACTGACGTCAAACTAACAGGTCTATAATTGCTAGGTTTACTCTTAGACCCCTTTTTAAACAATGGAACAACATGCGCAGTACGCCAATCCTCCGGCACTATTGCCGTTTCTAATGACATTTGAAATATTTCTGTCATAGCCCCTGCTATTTCTACACTAACTTCCCTCAATGTCCTAGGGAATATCCTGTCCAGACCTGGAGACTTATCCACTTTTATATTTCTCAAAAGTGTCAGTACTTCCTCTTCTTTGAATCTCATAGTTTCCATAGCTACTCTACTTGTTTCCCTTACCTCACATAATTCAATATCTTTCTCCTTGGTGAATACCGAAGAAAAGAAATTGTTCAATATCTCCCCCATCTCTTTTGGCTCTGCAGATAGCTGTCCACTCTGACTCTCTAATGGACCAATTTTATCCCTCGTTATCCTTTTGCTATTAATATAGCTGTAGAAACCCTTTGGATTTACTTTCACCTTACTTGCCAAAGCAACCTCATTCTTCTTTTAGCTTTTCTAATTTATTTCTTAAGACTCTTTTTACATTTTTTATACTCCTCAAGCACCTCATTTACTCCATGCTGCCTATAATTATTGTAGATCTCTCTCTTTTTCCGAACTAAGTGTCCAATTTCCCTTGAAAACCATGGCTCTTTCCAATTTTTACTATTTCCTTTCAACCGAACAGGGACAAAGATTCTGTACTCTTAAAATTTCACCTTTAAATGTCCTCCATTTCTCTTCCACATCTTTCCCATAAAACAAACTGTCCCAATTTACTCCTTTTAAATCCTTTCGCACCTCCTCAAAGTTAGCCTTTCTCCAATCAATAATCTCAACCCTAGGTCCAGTTCTGACCCTCTCCATAATTATATTGAAACTAATGGTATTGTGATCACTGGTCCCGAACTGTTCCCCAACGCATATCTCTGTCACCTGACCGTCTCATTTCCTAACAGGAGGTCCAGCACCGCCCCTTCTCTAGTAGGTACTTCTATGTATTGCTGCAAAAAACTATCCTGCACACATTTTACAAACTCCAACCCATCCAGCCCATTTACAGAATGTGTTTCCCAGTCTATGTGTGGAAAATTGAAATCTCCCACAATCACTACCTTGTGCTTACTACTAATATCTGCAATCTCCTTACATATTTGCTCTTCCAATTCTCGCTCCCCATTTGGCTGTCTATAATACACCCCTATGAGTGTTGCTACCCCTTTCCCATTTCTCAGTTCCACCCAAATAGCCTCCCTAGAAGAGCCCTCTAATCTATCCTGCCAAAGCACTGCTGTAATATCTTCCCTGATAAGCAATGCAACACCTCCACCTCTTGCCACTCCAATTCTATCACACCTGAAGCAACGAAATCCTGGAATATTTAGTTTCCAATCACAGCCCTCCTGCAACCATGTTTCACTGATCGCCACAACATCATACTTCCAGGTGTCAATCCAGGCTTTAAGTTCATCCACCTTTCTTACAATGCTCCTAGCATTAAAATATACACATTTAAGAAACCCACCCTCTCTTATTCTTTGTTTATTGTCTTTTTCTTCTCTCTCCCCTACATTTTGCATCAGAGTGCTTCAAATTCTCATATAATTGGCATCATGTTCGACGTTCAGCCTTGGAAAATAATAGAAATGTAACATCTACATGAACTTGCAACATCCTGTTAACATGAACTTTGGCATCAGCCTTTTTGATCCACAAATACATTTTAAACTTGTTGGATAGTAATTCTACTTGTAGTAGTTCAGTTATGTAAATCAACTCCTTAAGTTCCTTTGAAAATAAACTTTAATTCAACAGATATTTAACCAAAAATAATTTAAATATGAATAACAAAATTAATTTGGTATCTGAATTAGTCAAGTCAAGACAAGTTTATTCGTCACATACGCATACGGGATTTGCAGTGAAATGAAAAGTGGCAATGCTTGCGGATTGTGCAAAAAAACTACAAAACAGAATGGAACAGAATCACATATTCACATATTACATATTAGTGGGAGGAAAAAAACAGCAATTTTAAAAAGACACCACACAACAGTAAATTGGTACAGTAAGTTAGTCCCTGGTGAGATAGGAGTTTACAGTCCTAATGGCCTCTGGGAAGAAACTCCTTCTCATCCTCTCCGTTTTTACAGCATTGCAACGGAGGCATTTGCCTGACCGTAGCAGCTGGAACAGACTGTTGCTGGGGTGGAAGGAGTCCCCCATGATCTTGTTGGCTCTGGATTTGCACCTTCTGATGTATAGTTCCTGCAGGGGGGTGAGTGTAGCTCCCATAGTGCGTTCGGCCAAACGCACTACTCTCTGCAGAGCCTTCTTGTCCTGGGCAGAGCAGTTCCCAAACCAAATTGTGATGTTTCCGGACAAGATGCTTTCCACAGCCATTGACTAGAATGTTTTTTATATACAGGAAGAGATGTATCAGCAGAGCCATCTCATCATCAAAGACCCCTACCACCCATCGCATCACATATTCTCCATCCTGCCATCTGGGAAGAGGTACAGGAGCATTAGGTGCAAAACCAGCAGGATGCTCCTCAGCTTCTTCCCGCAGGTTATAAGACTGATAAACGGACTTTGCCCCCTGCCAAAGTATCGTGCACCAACCACCAACCTGGACACACTGCAGCAGAGCCACTGTCATGCCGCTGCCGATCGAACGCCTGTTGATGTTTAGTAGAGAATAGTGTTAATTTGTTCATGATATATGTATTTTTACTTCTATTTATTTTTTTACTGCACACTGAATGGACACTGGTTGAGGAACGTCTTTTTGTTTCTCTGGGTATGTGAATACTCAGGAAATGACAATAAAGATACACAATACAATAGAAGCACTGGAGATCCTCAGAGACACTCTGAATTTCCTCAATTGCCTGAGGTGGTAAAAGGCGCTGCCTTGCCTTACTCACCAGTGCGGCAGCGTGTGATGTCCATGTTAGATCCTCTGAGATGTGGACTCCCAGGTATTTAAACAGCTGACCCTATCCACAGTATACACCAATTTATCTTCAATGGAGTGTACGTCCTCCGGATGTTGTGCCCTCCTAAAGTCCACGATCAACTCATTCGTTTTTTTGACATTCAAGAGGCTGTTGTCCTGACACCAGAGTGCCAGATCAGCCACCTCCTCCTCCCGGTAGGCCTTCTCATCGTTATCAGAGATCAGGCCCATCACCACAGTGTCATCAGCAAACTTGATTATAGAGTTAGAGCTGAACCTAGCCACACTGTCATGTGTGTACAGGGAGTACAGTAGGGGGCTGAGGACGCAACCCTGGGGGGATCCAGTGCTCAGAGTGAGGGACTTTGATGTATTTCCTCCCATCTTGACTACCTGGGGCCTGGCGGTGAGAAAGTCCAGGACCCAGGCACACAGGGGGGTGTTGAGCCCCAATTCCAGCAGCTTCTCAGCAAGTCTGGTGGGGACTATCGTGTTGAAGGCTGAACTGAAATCTATGAACAGCATCCTTACATAGCCCCCCTTCTGGCTGTCAAGGTGAGAGAGAGCGGTGTGCAGAACCTGGGAGACCGCATCGTCCGTGGATCTGTTCGGACGGTACGAGGGAGGAAGGCGCAGATGTGTTTCTTGACCAGCCTCTCAAAGCATGTCATGATTACCGAGGTGAGGGCCACCGGACGGTAGTCATTCAGACAAGCTGGGGAGGCATTTTTTGGTACAGGTACAATGATGGATCTTTTGAAGCAGGCAGGGTCCACGGACTTGGCCAGGGAGAGGTTGAATATTGTAGTGAGCACCGGAGCTAGCTGCGTAGCACAGGACTTAAGTATTCGCCCCGAGATGCCATCTGGGCCTAGAGCTTTCCTCGTGTTCACCCGTGTCAGAGCCCTCCTCACGTCATGCTCGGACAACAAGAATGTGTGCACATCCCCAGCGATGGACCTCCCTTCACCTTTGTTAGCCAGCACGCTGGCGGTGTTGTCGTTAGCCGGCAAACCTGGGATGATGTTGCCCGTCTCGAAACGAGCATAGAAGGAGTTCAGGTCATCAACTATGGAGGTGCCGGCACTTGCGGTTGAGGGGGGGCTGCTCCGGTAGTTGGTTACAGTCCGTAACCCCTGCCACAGGCATCTGGTGTCCTGATGCTCCATCTGTGACTCCATCATGTCCAATTATTTCAAACTTTGGTCTATTTATCTAGTAGGTCCTAAATTTATTTTGCCAAGAGTAACCATGAGGACACACCTTCCGGATGTCCAATTCTATAGAAAGGAAATGTGTATAATATTGTTGCCACGATTATAAGCATGCTGTGTATTTTTACAATCTACACAATGGGGCCAATTCCATTTAGTTATATAGTTCCAAGTGGTATGAAATTGCTATCAGAATTAAATACAACATAGTTTCCCTTCAATTTTTATTAATGTGACCTCCAGTAAGGCAAGAAACTCTTGGAGAAGGTGGTTTAAAGAGCATTATGAAAATCTGACAAAATCAAGAGCTAAAAAAAAAAAGGGCTTTTAAGTCCAGTGAAACCCCAAAAAGGGTGAAAGCAGCAAATTGTCACATCACATACTGGAGCTGGAAGGGGAAGTGGAAAAGATGCATCGCAGTGAACGAATGTAAAAGGGACATAATGCAGAGGTCAGAAAGGAAGGGGATGGTGGTGCTAATCTGTGCCATTATAGTTATGATGGTATTTGAGTAAATGTAACGTTACAGTCCATTAAAAATGCAACATAAAAACAGAATAATAAAATTACAAGGCCAACTGCAGTCCCAAACCACTGAGTTGCATCTGTACCCTGCACTTTGATAAATGTTGGTGGGTAATTTAATTGTGAATTGGAGGCTGTTTCCAAAATATCCCTTCATCAATGATGGCAGAGTCCAGCTCACACGCATTGAATGTAAAGTCGATATATTTATATCTTGAGTCTGGAACGATTTAACCTTGGACTTCTTCCGTCTTTGTATTGCAGAGACTGATATTTAGTCAATTTGATGCAATCCACATGGCATCAAAAACAGAAACAGCTGACTACAAAGACAGTGCACCAGGCAACATCACATCAGTAGCACTGAAGTCTTCAATGCCTCTAGCCATATTGTTTCAACAGAGTGCCAAAATCGGCAACGTTCCAAGTTCCACTTCAAAAACAAGTGGGTTTGAGGAAGTCGCTGATTGGTGGAAGCAGACAAGAGGGAGCAGCTGATTGGGAGTCAGATCCCTGCTGATTGTACTGTTTTGTAGCAGTTTGTTTTGTATTGTAGCAGTTTGTTTTGTATTGTATCCTAGGTAAGGGGAGTATGAGGGCCAGGGCAGTTTACTGTTCTGGATGTCAGATGTGGGAAGTCATGGAGTCTGATAGCCCTCCAGACGTCCACATCTGCGCCAGGTGCGTCGAGATGGGGCTCCTAAGGGACCGTATTAGGAACCTGGAGCAGCAGCTCGATGACCTCCGTCTGGTCAGGGAGAGCGAGGAAGTCATTGAGAGGAGTTACAGGGTCACTCCAACACCACAGGAGGCAGGCAAGTGGATCACGGTTGGGAGAGGCAAGGGGCACAGGCAGGGACTAGAGAGTACCCCGGTGGCTGTACACCTTGATAATAAGTACTCCTGTTTGAGCACTGTTGGGGTGGACAGCCTACCTGGGGGTAGTGACAGCGGCCGGGCCTCCGGTATAGAGACCGGCCCTGTTGCTCAGAAGGGCAAGGAAAAGAAGAGGGCAATACTAATAGGGGACTCTATAGTTAGGGGGTCAGACAGGCGATTCTGTGGACGCAGTCGGGAGACCCGGATGGTAGTTTGCCTCCCTGGTGCCAGGGTCTGTGATGTGTCTCAACGTGTCCAAGATATCCTGAAAGGGCAGGGAGAGGAGCCCGAGGTCGTGGTACATATAGGTACCAATGACATAGGTAAAAAAAGAGAAGAGGTCCTGAAAGGAGAATTTAGGGCGTTAGGAGGGGAGTTAAAGAGAAGGACAGCAAAGGTAACAACCTCGGGATTACTGCCTGTGCCACGCGACAGTGAGAGTAGGAATGGAGCGAGGTGGAGGATAAATGCGTGGCTGAAGGACTGGTGCAGAAGGCAGGGATTAAAATTTCTGGATCATTGGGACCTCTTTTGTGGAAGGTTCGACCTGTACAAAAAGGATGGGTTGCACTTGAACTTGAGGGGGACCGATATCCTGGCGGGGAGATCTGCAAAGGCTACTGGGGAGACTTTAAACTAGAATGGTTGGGGGGAGGGACTCAAATAGAGAATGCTATTAGACAGTGTGTGAGGCAGGAGGCAGAGAAGGAAAGCACTCAGACCCAACATGTAGGGGGGAAAGAAGAAACAATAATAAACAGAGAATAAGAGGTGGTGGGGTTCTTAAATGGGTGAGCAGAGAAACAGAGGGGTGTAAAATGCGGGCGGAAGCAATAGGTAGCAAGGTGAAAAGTAAAAGTGGCAGGCAGACAAATCCAGGGCAAAAATCAAAAAGAGCCACTTTTCAACATAATTGTATAAGGGGTAAGAGCGTTGTAAAAACAAGCCTGAAGGCTTTGTGTCTCAATGCAAGGAACATTCGTAATAAGGTGGATGAGTTGAACGTGCAGATAGCAATTAATGATTATGATATAGTTGGGATCACGGAGACATGGCTCCAGGGTGACCAAGGCTGGGAGCTGAACATCCAGGGATATTCAATATTCAGGAGGGATAGAGAGAAAGGAAAAGGAGGTGGGGTAGCGTTGCTGGTTAGAGAGGAGATTAACGCAGTGGAAAGGAAGGACATTAGCTTGGAGGATGTGGAATCGGTATGGGTAGAGCTGCGAAACACTAAGGGGCAGAAAACGCTGGTGGGTGTTGTGTACAGGCCACCTAGCAGTAGTAGTGAAGTTGGGGATGGCATCAAACAGGAAATTAGAAATGCGTG
Organism: Malacoraja senta; assembly: GCA_038087875.1. Lineage (NCBI taxonomy): Eukaryota > Metazoa > Chordata > Chondrichthyes > Rajiformes > Rajidae > Malacoraja > Malacoraja senta. Next base: position 114,822 of record JAXLNO010000172.1, on the reverse strand, counting down.
CAACAAAGGCAAAACAGTTATAATGGGTGACTTCAATCTACATATAGATTGGGTGAATCAAATTGGCAGAGGTGCTGAGGAAGAGGATTTCTTGGAATGTATGCGGGATAGTTATCTAAACCAACATGTAGAGGAACCAACAAGAGAGCAGGCTATTCTAGACTGGGTATTGAGTAATGAGGAAGGGTTAGTTAGCAGTCTTGTTGTACGTGCCCCCTTGGGCAAGAGTGACCATAATATGGTTGAGTTCTTCATTAGGATGGAGAGTGACATTGTTAATTCAGAAACAACGGTTCTGAACTTAAAGAAAGGTAACTTCGAGGGTATGAGACGTGAATTGGCCAAGATTGACTGGCAATTAGTTCTAAAAGGGTTGACGGTGGATATGCAATGGAAGGCATTTAAAGACTGCATGGATGAACTACAAAAATTGTTCATCCCAGTTTGGCAAAAGAATAAATCAGGGAAGGTAGTGCATCCGTGGATAACAAGGGAAATCAGGGATAGTATCAAAGCAAAAGATGATGAGTACAAATTAGCCAGAAAAAGCAGCATACCAGAAGACTGGGAGAAATTCAGAGACGAACAGAGGAGGACAAAGGGCTTAATTAGGAAAGGGAAAATAGATTATGAAAGGAAAGTGGCAGGGAACATAAAAACTGACTGCAAAAGTTTTTATAGATATGTGAAGAGAAAGAGATTAGTTAAAACAAATGTAGGTCCCTTGCAGTCAGAAACAGGTGAATTGATCTTGGGGAACAAGGATATGGCGGACCAATTGAATAACTACTTTGTTTCCGTCTTCACTAAGGAAGACATAAATAATCTGCCGGAAATAGCAGGGGGCCACGGGTCAAAGGAGATGGAGGAACTGAGTGAAATCCAGGTTAGTCGGGAAGTGGTGTTGGGTAAATTGAATGGATTAAAGGCCGATAAATCACCAGGGCCAGATAGGCTGCATCCCAGAGTACTTAAGGAAGTAGCTCCAGAAATAGTGGATGCATTAGTGATAATTTTTCAAAACTCCTTAGATTCTGGAGTAGTTCCTGAGGATTGGAGGGTAGCAAACGTAACCCCACTTTTTAAGAAGGGAGGGAGAGAGAAAACAGGGAATTACAGACCAGTTAGTCTAACATCGGTAGTGGGGAAACTGCTAGAGTCAGTTATTAAAGATGGGATAGCAGCACATTTGGAAAGTGGTGAAATCATTGGACAAAGTCAGCATGGATTTACGAAAGGTAAATCGTGTCTGACAAATCTTATAGAATTTTTCGAGGATGTAACTAGTAGAGTGGATAGGGGAGAACCAGTGGATGTGTTGTATCTGGACTTTCAGAAGGCTTTCGACAAGGTACCACATAAGAGATTAGGATACAAACTTAAATCACACGGTATTGGGGGTTCAGTATTGATGTGGATAGAGAACTGGCTGGCAAACAGGAAGCAAAGAGTAGGAGTAAACAGGTCCTTTTCACAATGGCAGGCAGTGACTAGTGGGGTACCGCAAGGCTCAGTGCTGGGACCCCAGCTATTTACAATTTATATTAATGATCTGGACGAGGGAATTGAAAGCAACATCTCCAAGTTTGCGGATGACACTAAGCTGGGGGCAGTGTTAGCTGTGAGGAGGATGCTAGGAGACTGCAAGGTGACTTGGATAGGCTGGGTGAGTGGGCAAATGTTTGGCAGATGCAGTATAATGTGGATAAATGTGAGGTTATCCACTTTGGTGGCAAAAACGGGAAGGCAGACTATTATCTAAATGGTGGCCGATTAGGAAATGGGGAGATGCAGCGAGACCTGGGTGTCATGGTACACCAGTCATTGGAAGTAGGCATGCAGGTGCAGCAGGCAGTGAAGAAAGCGAATGGTATGTTGGCCTTCATAGCAAGAGGATTTGAGTATAGGAGCAGGGAGGTTCTACTGCAGTTGTACAGGGTCTTGGTGAGACCACACCTGGAGTATTGCGTACAGTTTTGGTCTCCAAATCTGAGGAAGGACATTATAGCCATAGAGGGAGTGCAGAGAAGGTTCACCAGACTGATTCCTGGGATGTCAGGACTTTCATATGAAGAAAGACTGGATAGACTTGGCTTATACTCGCTAGAATTTAGGAGATTGAGAGGGGATCTTATAGAAACGTACAAAATTCTTATGGGGTTGGACAGGCTAGATGCAGGAAGATTGTTCCCGATGTTGGGGAAGTCCAGGACAAGGGGTCACAGCTTAAGGATAAGGGGAAATCCTTTAGGACCGAGATGAGGAAAAACTTTTTCACACAGAGAGTGGTGAATCTCTGGAACTCTCTGCCACAGAGGGTAGTTGAGGCCAGTTCATTGGCTATATTTAAGAGGGAGTTAGATGTGGCCCTTGTGGCTAAGGGGATCAGGGGGTATGGAGAGAAGGCAGGTACGGGATACTGAGTTGGATGATCAGCCATGATCACATTGAATGGCGGTGCAGGCTCGAAGGGCCGAATGGCCTACTCCTGCACCTATTTTCTATGTATCTATGTATCTATGTATCTAACATTTTTGCTGTAGTCATCTACAGTGTATTCAGAAAGTATTCAGACCCCTGCACTTTTCCACATTTTGTTACGTTACAGCCTTATTTAAAATGCATTAAATTCTTTTTTTTTTTATCATCAATCTATACAATACCCCATAATAAAAACACGAAAACAGGTGTTTAGAAATATTTGCATTGTAATTAAAAAGAAATAACTGAAACATCAGTTACATAAGTATTCAGACCCTTTGCTATGACACTCAAAATTAAGCTTAGGTTCATCCTGTTTCCATTGATTATCCTTGAGATGTTTCTACAACTTGATTGGAGTCCACTAGTGGTAAATTAAAGGCTGTAAGTAACAAAATGTGGAAAAGGTGAAGGGCCTGAATACTTTCTGAATGCACTGTATCCAGGAACATCCTAACATCCTATCCAAAAGCAGGTCAAATCATTCCTAGAAGTTATCACCCAATTAGTTTGCCTTCAATCAACAAAGTAATGTAAAATGTCATGGACAATGCATTCAGAGAACACGTGCCCAACAATACCCTGCTCAATGAAGCCCAAGAGAATGTTCCTCCAAACCTCAATGCAAAAGTGAACTAAGGAAATGAATTCTACCACGGTGGCTAGAGTGACTGCCCTTATTATCAAATGTGGCACAATGGAGCTATTGTAAAAACATAAAAAGAATACGAATCAATAGAACAATTTTGCTTTGTTGGAGTTAAAACTCACACAAAGGACGCTACTGTGACTATCTTTAGGAATAGGAAAAAATGAGTTAAGACCAAAGTTGGACCATTGAAGACTGAAAAAGATGAATTTATTATGGGGAACAAGGAAATGGCAGATGAGTTGAACAGGTACTTTGGATCAGTCTTCACTGAGGACCTAAACAATCTCCCTGATGTACAAGTGGCCAGAGGATCTAGGGTGACGGAGGATTGAAGGAAATGCACATTAGGAATTCTATCCCTGATTTATGTATTGGTCTTTATAACCTATTTTTTTTTAATTCTGATTATATGTTTTCTATAAATCTCTGTATGGTGTCCTTGAGACCTCGGTATAAGGCGCCCGTAAATAAAATCCATTATTATTATTATTATTAGGCAGGAAATGGTGTTGGGTGGACTGATGGGACTGAAGACTGATAAATCCCCAGAGCCTGATGGTCTGCATCCCAGGGTACTTAAGGAGGTGGCTCTGGAAATCATGGACACATTGGTGATCATTTTCCAATGTTCTATAGATTCAGGATCAGTTCCTGTGGATTGGAGGGTAGCTAATGTTATCCCACTTAAGAAAGACGGGAAAGAGAAAACAGGGAATTATGGACCAGTTAGCCTGACATTGGTGGTGGGGAAGCTGCTGGAGTTAATCAAAAAAAGATGAAATAGCGGCACATTTGGATAGCAGTCCACGTCACCATGGATTTACAAAGGGTAAATCATGCTTGACTAATCTTCTGGAATTTTTTGAGGATGTAACTAGGAAAATGGACAAGTATGTATTGGCCAGTGTATGTATTGTACATGGACTTTCATAAAGCATTTGATAATGTCCCACATAGGAGATCAGTGGGCAAAATTAGAGCACATGGCATTGGGGGTAGGATGCTGACATGGATAGAAAATTGGTTGGCAGACAGGAAACAAAGAGTAGGGATTAACGGGTCCCTTTTAGAATGGCAGACAGCGACGAGTGGGGTACCGCAAGGCTCGGTGCTGGGACCGCAGCTATTTACAATATACATTAATGATCTCGATGAAGGGATTAAAAGTAACATTAGCAAATTTGTAGGTGACACGAAGCTGGGTGGCAGTGTGAACTGTGAGGAGGATGCAGGGTGACTTGGACAGGTTGGGTGAGTGGGCAGATGCATGACAGATGCAGTTTAATGTGGATAAAATAGAGGATATCCACTTTGGTGGCAAAAACAGGAAGTCAGATTGTTATCTAAATTATGTCAAATTGGGAAAAGGGGAAGTACAATGGGATCTGGGGGTCCTTGTTCATCAGTCACTGAAAGTAGGCATGCAGGTGCAGCAGACAGTGAAGAAAGCGAATGGCATGTTGGCCTTCATAACAAGATGAGTTGAGTATAGGAGCAAAGAGGTTCTGCAGTTGTGCAGGGCCCTAGTGAGACCACACCTGGAGTATTGTGTGCAGTTTGGGTCTCCAAACTGGAGGAAGGACTTTCTTGCTATTGAGGGAGTACAGCGTAGGTTCACTAGGTTAATTCCCGGGATGGCGGGAAGGATGAGAGGGAATCTTATTAAAACATATAAGATTATTAAGGGTTTGGACACGCTAGAGGCAGGAAACATTTTCCCGACGTTGGGGGAATCCAGAACCAGGGGCCATGGTTTAAGAATAAGGGGTAAGCCATTTAGAACGGAGGTGAGGAAAAGCTTTTTCACACAGAGTTGTGAGTCTGGAATTCTCTGCCTCAGAAGGTGGAGGCCGGTTCTCTGGATGCTTTCTAGAGAGTTAGATAGAGCTCTTAAAGATAGCAGAGTCAGGGGATATGGGGAGAAGGCAGGAATGGGGTAGTGATTGTGGATGATCAGCCATGATCACATTGAATGGCGGTGCTTGTTCGAAGGGCCGAATGGCCTACTCCTGCACCTATTGTCTATTGGACGTTAATCATCCAAACACGAGAACATCATTGCAGGAGTTCCTCAGGCCAATGCCTCATGCCAAACAATCTTCAGCTGAATTATCAATGGTCGTCTTTCCAACAAGTTTAAATTGGGGATATTATGATTGCAAAGTTCAGTTCCATTTGCAGCTCAGAAATTGAAGTAGCTCACATTTGAATGTTCACCAAGACAACATTTGTGCATGCTACACAAGTCTTAGGCAATGGTAATCTCCAACAGGTCTAGCTAGTCCTAACTAAACTAGATCAAGGACTTCCCTCCAAGATGGCACCAAAGCATGGAGATTCCTTGTGTGCTGATCCCAGAGAAAGATCTACGGTCATCTAATACAATCATCCTACCCGTAAATCTCTTTTCTACCAGTAAATTTTGCACCATTTCCTGTTGAACCATATTCTGCACTCTGCGTCTTTCCCCACTTCACTTATTGTACTGGAGTTTGGCTTGATTATGCTTATGTACAGTATCATCCGATTTGATTCAGTAACATGCAAAATAAAGCTTTTCATAGTACCCGAGTGCAAGTGACAGTAATAAACTTGAACCTAATGTAAATAAAATATTAAAATCAGTGAGAGGCTATGTTTCCTGCAGCAAGTGACTGAGTTCCAAACTGCCTAAAGTCTTTCCAGCATTGTTGTCTCTGTCAGGAATGTGGTGGAATTCTCTGTTTGCTGGATGATTGGAGCTCCATTAATACTTGAGGCACTCAATGCTATTCAAGCCAAAGCTGCCTATTTGACTAGCAGTTAATTATAAACACTCAACTGATATCACACTCAACTGAAAACACACCCAATATTGTGCATCTGTGGCTGTTGCATGCACTAATGCTCAGTAAGGCTATTGTGGAAGAATCTACCTAAATGGTGACCTTTATCATGACGGACAAGGATAGCAAGCAAATGGGAATGCAAGTTCCCATTGTAACCTTGCAGGTTGAACACTTTCCTGACTTGTAACAATATCACTATTCCTTTATTGTTGAAATTGTTAACCAGCAGCAGTAAGGGATGTCTTTACCAAAAGGGTCATAACGATTCAAGTTTGCAATGCACCACCAAATGGATGAAAAATCCAAACTTTGGGGGTGATGTTCACATCGAATAAATGAATAAAAACTCAGAAATATGATGGATGTAATGACCCCTGGAAGTGAATAACTATCTTATCGACTGGAGGAAGGTTATATTTTAAAGGTTGAAACCAAAGTTAAAGAGGAACAGATTCTCGTGGAATGGAAAGTATCCAAATTTTCTCATTATACAAAGCAGAGAGGGAAATCATAAGATGCAAAAATTCTGCAATATGATATAGGCAGATTAAATGAACGAGTTCAAAAAACATCCAGTGGAGGGAAATGGACATCTTTCTGGATTGAGACCCTTCACCTGGACTGAAAGAGTAAAGGGGAGATGGCCAGTATAAAGAGGCAAGAGGGAGGAGTGGGACAAAAACTGACAAGCAATTTGTGAATCTAGGTTGATCCAGGAGGAGGGGTTGATTGGCAGATGTTGGCAGGTGGGGGAAGGAAGAGTGGATATGGCAAGAGGCTGGGAGGTGGCTAGGAAGATGAAAAGGGCTACAGATGATCAAACTCAATAAGAAAGGCAGATGCAGAGCGGAACCAAGGAGGGCAGATGGGAACAGTGGGGTGAATGTGTTAGTGATGGCCAGATGGAGTAGGTAGGGGAGGTGAAAACTGGGTGACAGGAATCTGAGGGAGGGCTTGTGAATGAATGAATGGGCAGCAGTTTGAGTACAAATGCTGACAATGTAATTTAATAGGATTAGAGAAGAAATTACTTCAACCCTTGAGAAACTGTAAATCATATTTATTGATGTAAATGGTGCAAATGAAAAAGTTAATGGTGAGGATTATGGTGTGATGGTTCAAGGTATGCAGATAACAAACATTCAAGTACAGCAGAGAAGTGGGAAGGCAAAATGGTATGATGATCCTTGTATTGGAATTTAAAAATCATGCCAAGTATGCCCAGCTAAGAAAAAACTTGATTTGGAGTACATCTGCATAATTTTGGTCTCTGTATTTTGAGAAGATGCAGGATTCAATGCACCATTTATTCTGGAGATGAGTAGGTTGTCTCATGTGCAGGAATTATGCCCTATAATAACCAGTTTAGAACAGATGAAATTATGTCACAAACACAACACTGAGGGTTCCCGACATATAAATGCTAGAAATCTCTTTCGTCTACATGGAAGGCCTTAAAATTAAAGTAGTATCAGAATCAAGATGAACAGGAATTTATTTGCAGAGTAAATATTTGGAATTTTCATGCTTTAACTAGGCTTTGGGTGCTCAGTGGTTCAGTAACATCAACACCAAGCTCAGTATAGTTTTTGTTACCAGAACAGTAAAGTAAACAATTGGCCAAGAACTTACTGAAGCAGCCTTGAGAGGTAATATTGATTACTCCTACTTTGACGTGTTTTTATGCTTCTGATGGTATATGTTGTGGTATGTGCAACTAAGCTGGAAATGGGAAAGAGTATGTTTGATTTCATCTGGCATTAGGTTTGGGCAAAAATCAATTACTGAACACATTTTTTAGATTCAACAAGTAGCAAACAAGTTTGTATCCTTAAATGAAACATGGCAAGATCCCATCAGTAACAGCAAGGGTATCTTTACTGATGTTGACCAAAGACACCAACAGATTACTAAATTATAAACTATAGCAGGGGGATTAGCTCAAATGGTAGAGCGCCCGCTTAGCATGCAAGAGGATGCGGGATCGATGCCCGCATCTTCCATGCTTTCAGGCAGCACGGTGGCGCTTTACGGTAGAGGTGCTGCCTTCCAGCGGCAGAGACCCGGGTTCGATCCTGACTATGGGTGGTGTCTATATGGTGTTTGTAAGTTCTCCCTGTGACTGCGTGGGTTTCCTCCTGGTGCTCGGTTTACTCCTATACTCCAAAGACATTCACGTTTGTAGTTAGTTTTGGTAAAAATTGTAAATTGTCCCTAGTGTGTAGGATAGTGCGAGTGTATAGGGATCACTGGTCGGCGTGGATGCAGTGGGCCGAAGGGCCAGTTTTCGTGCAGTATCTAAACTAATTGAAACTAAATTTAACTAATGGCTGGAAGAATCTTGCCATTGCCCATGTGGCTAAGAGTAGAACAAGCAAATGTTTTGGAGAGCACTGCGTTTTGCCTTCTATGACCATTTTGAGCACATGTCATTTCAACTCCCCTACCTATTTCCACACTAACCTGTCTTTGATCAGCCTGCTTCACTGCCATGTTAAAGCCAAGTGGAAACAAGATCTTGTATTTCACTTGGGTAATCTACAGCTCAACTGTGTGCATACTGCATTTTACAAATTCAAGTAAATTACTCTGCATGTACCATTCCCACTCCCAGCAGTACATCAGGAGCTCTTGCCATTTCTTCACCCTTGTCATCACATCCACACCCCACCGTCCACCCCCTCTCCCACCGGGTTCCATCTGTCCATCACTCATGCCTGGGTTTTTTCACCCTTGGGTCACTTTTCTTATCCTTCCCGTGCGCCGTATTTTCTTATGCTTTACCCAACTTCGAAAGCTTCAGTCGCATCCCCCCCCTCTCTCCCATTTCTATATATTAGCTATCTTCCCTCTACACTCGCAATCCTGATGTAGGTCTCGAACCAAAGATGCTGCTTGATCCAGTAAGTTCTTCCAGCAGTTTACTTTTTGCTTCAGATTCCAACATGCATTTTTTTGCGTCTTCACAAATTCCAAATTTGTATCTTTACCCATTGAAATGACATGAGGATTTTGGACTGTGATGGAACTGGAAAAAAGCTAGGACCTGTTGAAGAGATTAAAATAACTCTAATCTTGGTGGTAATGAATGCTTGAACTAACATGATTTGATGTTCTGAGTCATCGAAATGAAGTTGATAGAAGTCTGACATACTGTTACCATGTATCAGGCTTATACAGTCAAACTGAAAACAGAATTACACAAATCAGACAAATGACTGAATGGTCTTAGTTCTTACCCTGAAGCAGAATGTGATGGAAACAGGGTCCTATCTGATTTCAAATTATATTTCTGCACTGTATGTTTTCATTTGAGTGACAGGGGTCATTGGTAATGTAGTTTAAAATCAAAGATATGGACATTTTGTAATTAGATTTCCTGTGACCCTTAAATTGATGATAGAACTGAAAAAATGACGCGTGTGTTTCCTGTTTTGCTGTGATTTTTGTTTATATTTTGTGTTCATCAAGATTCAGATCTTTTCAGCCTCAGGCATGTGATATATAGATTTATAAAAAACTGTTGCCTTGAAAAAACATGAATGTTTTTTTCTCAGTGATCAGTATATCACAGATTCAAAATTTCAAGATGTTAAAAGCCAACAATGTTTGTCTATGCTTGGAAAATTCAAGGCAGTAATTTTTTTTTAATACAGTTGTTTTAAAAAGATTTACAATTTTTGAAGAAATTTACAAATGTGAGAAACAACTTTTCATCTGAAGCAAATTCCACAAATTATATGCCTCAAATTTTTATAGTCCTGTCTTTAAATCACTCTTACTCAACAGAATAACAAGTGACTCTGACTTCCTGACTAGTAACGGTGTCCTACTACTAAAAATACACAACCCTCATACACCAATATGACAATCAAGAATAACATATTACAAAATATCTAGGCGAAAAACCCACCACTGGATATAATGGTTATATTTTTCCATACTCTGGTAACCAACCTTACCGTGCATTCGTGCAGAAGCAATGATATTAGCTGCTGATTTGCTTGAGATATTAACCAAATATAATGGACAATGGGTCTAAAGGGGAAAAGTAATGGTATCAATTAGATAACGTCCCAATAAAATACTAAAAATATGCTGAAACAAACATTTTATTGAAAAACTCACTCGATTTGCAATTGTAATGGCACGATGTGTTGCTTCTGCTTCAACCTATACGAAACAAGCAATAAGTATTTCAATTATTTTTTTAAAGGAAAAAATATATTATTTAACTGAATAAAAAAGGTAAAGAGCCTTCCAAGTTTTCCCACAAGTGTATGGACCCACAGATGTTGGAATGAAATTCAATGGAGTTTTGGCAGAGACCTGTAAAGTTATTATACCAGTGTATGTAGTCTATCAGAATTTCTTCAGCAGCAGTTGTGGAGAGAAATGGAAAGGTGATGTTTTAGGTTGGGACCCTTCAAGGCTGGAGTAGAGCAGAGATAGCTGGTAGAACCTTAATCTCCCCTCAACTCCATTCTTGAAGAAGGGTCCTGACCCAAAACACAGTTTGCCAATTTCCATACACAAATGCTGCCTCACCTGCCAAGTTCCTCCGCAGTCTATTTTTTGCTCAAGTTTCAGCATCTGCAGACTCTTGTTTCAGTGAATATTTCTTCTTTGTTTGTACAGTTGCCATGTAACCATTCCAAACAATCCCCAACAGATCTATCAGTTAGCAATACATTATTTAAAGTTACCTGACAAAATAATGGAAAGGATATTTATCTGAAATTAAGGAGTTCAATATTAAAAATGTGGGCTACAACATACCCTTTCAGATGATGAGCTACCTTTCCTGCAGCTTACATAGAAACTATATAAGAGGTAAAAGATACAAGTCAGACTGATAACAGGTGGAAAATTAACAGGACTGACAACTCAAAGCTCAATCATCCTTGTGGACCGAACTGAGGTGTTCTACCAACCAGCTACCTTATCTGTATTTGATTTCTTCTGCATTTTGAATCCAATAGAGTGAGTTGGACAGAAGCCAAAGGAATGTTTAGGTTCCTACATGCAGAAAGGGATGAGGTAAAAAGGCAAATATGGCTTCCCGTGCAGTTGCTTGGGAACCCCCTAAGAAAGGTAGTGGTTATTGGTGGAAAAGGAAAAATGAACCAAGGATTGGTCAGTCCCTTAAGAATTCAGGGTCTCAACTTGAACATCGCCTTATGTCTTTTGCCATTCCATCCTATTGGAGACATTCCCGTTATTCCTCTATTCCCTTCAAACCTCCACCTCAAAACACTATTCTCGCCTATTTCAGTTCTGACAAAAGTTAATTGACGTTAAACATACTCAGTTTCTCTCTTTACTGATTTTACCTGACCTGCTAAGATGTTTTCACCTTTGTGTTTCTACTTTAGATCTGCAACAGTTATTGTTTTAAGACAGTTTAGCTTATCCAAGACCACTTTTTTTTTAAAGTGTAGAAATTTCAAAGGGAGCAGAATAAGAGGAATAACTGGCTTCATATTACTATTCCTCTGACATAAAGGTGACATTTATTTTCTGGATTTACAATGGATATAAAGAAGTCATTCAGACTAAATATCAGATGGAACAAAGTAGTTACTTATGTAAGTTTCATAAGTGAAATATTTGTCATCAGTCTACTTCACTTTCACCTTGATACCCAAAGCTCTTTGCTCACTTGAAAAACATGGTACGCAAACACCATCTGTATATCTGAAGGTACAATACTGATAATAAATTTTAAGCTTATGTGCATTAATCATTTTAATGTGACAAACCTCCTCAGGCCTGCTGATGTCTATTCCCTCAGGCCCAGTGATTCCCAATTCAAGAGCTTCTTTTGCACCCTGAAAGAAAAGTACAGTTTTATGCTCCCTTGGAATTAAACTGGATTAAATTAAATCAGTTTATTGCAGGAAGACCTGCATCCCAGGATATATATATCAATTGACTTATTAAAGCTCAAAGGCAATATCAAATTATGTTGTGACCGTCTGCAGAATATTCCCCATTATAATTTAAACTTCTTTTTTGTCTCATTTCAAATAATTTTAATTTATGACATGTCAGGTAGTCTTAAATATGTTACCTCTGCAACAAGATCTCCATTTTCAGCATGAACACAAGCGATGGCTCCCAGACTTTTACATGCACGAAAAACCTGGTAAAGTTCATTATCCCGCAGCATGTACTGGTCCTTGTATGTCATATATGTTTGGAATGAATTCACTCCAAGGTCATTCACTAGTTCCTCCATTTCACATTGTACCTGAATATTTAAAAGAATAAATTAATGATTTGGCTCGCATGCATGCAGCTCAATCATAGTGCAAGCAGTTTCATCAGTAAAATTAAAATAGCAGGATGAGGATATGGCCCCTCAGACCCGCTTCAGTATTCAATATCATAACTGAACTTCAACAACTGTGCCACCTTTCTGATCCCTTCATGCTATTATCTCTTTCTCAACCATTTTTAACAGGACAGCTGCAACTCCCCGCGTGAAGAATTAAGGATTCGCAATTCAAGTTGATAAATTTCAAATTTTACTCTTGAATGGCTGATCCTTTGCCCCAAGGCAACGAGCGCTGCTGCCAGCATGCCAGTAAAGGTAAATGGCCTCTCAGTAACTACCCGACAAATTCTCATCTGTTTTCCATTATTTCTATTTATTACTGTAATTACTTTACCATCACGATTATTTCTTATTTGTGGAAATTCAAGAATAAAAGCTAATTTTACTCAACATTTCCTTGCAGGATGGCTCCATTCCTCACTTCTTCCTTTAAAGACAAGTATCATTTCATAAGTTGGACTAAATCATCAGCATTCACCAAATGCCCAGCCTTAATACCTGCAGACAGACTTGCTACACATTTATTCGCCTGGCAATTGCTTACTATTGAATGGAACACATGCTCAATGGTGTGTCGCAGGACCTTGACAATTCAGCAGTTGGCAATAATAATGACTTTACACGTAAAGTTTAAATGGTGGAGATGATATTTTCTGACACTTTGGTGGCACAGAGGTTGGAACATAAATAGTCTAGCATATGAACAGCCGACCATGTCAGCATCAACTACCATGCCAATCTAAACTAATCCAATCTGTTTGGACACGAGCTGTATCCCTCTGTTCCTTAACTGTTTATGGTAGCAATGTTACAAAATTTTGAGATTTTAAAAATAAAGTCTGCAATTTATCCCATCAGATAAAGCATAAAAAGAAGTTTAATTTGACACTTCATTCACTTTCATATCTTCAGTATTAAAAAAGTTATGGCCAATATCATACTCAGAAATTAGCATCTAGTTCCCTATTGCTTTTCCATTGACACAAAAGCTGTGATCGAGGACAGTTAAAAGCCCATAACTTTCTTAAAAATTATGATAACTGAAAGAAATTTTCAGTTATTATAGATTGAAGCATTCTGAAACAAATATGAAACAATCTTACTTCGAAGACATGAAAGTAAAGCATATAATTGGTTAGTTACCTAATTGTAGCTAATTACAAAATTCAATTACTAGATCTAAACATCTATCAATTTCTTAAGAATAGATTAACATTTTTAAATAGCCTGTGTCCAAATAACATTCACACAATAATTCACAATATAACATAATTTTTAAATCTAATTTTCATGAATTTACAGACCAAATGGAAGGAATTGAATGTTTAATACCTGTAAATTAATGGGGATTTAATTCATCTTGTGTGAGGATTTCTGGAACGCTATCTTTTGGAACGTTCATTTGCGGTGAATTTAACCCCGTATTGGCATGAAAAATACTGCCGTTAATTCGGGGAATAAAATCACCGTGTCGCATGAAAAAATGTGAATTAAAGGCCTCTTAAGGGGAACGTTTATACATTAAAATAAAGCACTTTCGTTTACCTATCCCTTGTGTGAAATCCGTCCCCGTTGTTGGCGTTGACGCTTCAGAAGATGATTTTAAAATGATTCCAACGCTGAACTTGTTGGGAGATTTTTAAAACAAACTACGCAAAACGGCACTCGGAACGCTTCTTCCAGAGAAGCTGGTACTCCAACAAAGTATAAATCAGGACAAGGGAGGAGAAACCCGCGCTTTAACCCCGCCCCCCCTTAAAGGCACCAAAATCGCGCACACGGCCAGTGACAGAATTCAGAATTACAGCGCCGCTTAAGGTGCGTATTGTAACATACCTTTTTATGGGTCTGTCCAAATCTTTCCTTTTTTTGTGTGTGTGTGTGTGTGTGTGTGTGTGTGCGCGTGTGCGTGCGCGTGTGTGTGCGTGCGCGTGTGTGCGCGCGTGTGTGTGGAGAGGAGGGGAGGAGGGGAGGGGGAAGGGAGTAAATTTTAAAATCAAACTGCTGCACGAGTCACAGTGCCATCTCACAGATGTCTAATCACAATGGATCTCATTTACATATGATATCACAATGGGACAGGGGTGGGAGATCTCCCCCCCCCCTCCCTCCCTCCTTTCCCCCACTCCCCCCTTCTCTCTCTCCCCCCTTCCTCTCTCCCCTTTCCCTCTCCACCTCTCCCCCCCCACCCCTCTCTACCCCCTTCACCCACCCTTCCCCCCCTTCCCCCACCGCCACCCCTTACCCCTGTCTCCCCCTTCACCCTCCCCGCTCTCCTCCCCCATCCTCATCCCCCCTCCCCTCTCATCCCCCTCCCCATCTCCCCCTCCCCATCCCCCCTCCCCATCCCCCCTCCCCTCTCCCCCTCCCCTCTCCCCCTCCCCTCTCCCCCTCCCCTCTCCCCCTCCCCTCTCCCCCTCCCCTCTCCCCCTCCCCTCTCCCCCTCCCCCCCTCCCCTCTCCCCCTCCCCTCTCCCCCTCCCCTCTCCCCTCTCCCCCTCCCCCTCCCCTCCCCCCCTCTCCCTCCGTCTCTGCCCCTCTCTCCATTCTCTCTCTGCCCTCACTCTCGGTTATGGGGTAAGAGGAGCAAATGAATAATATTAATATAATATCAAGGGGGGTAGTTAGCGTGTGTGCGGGGGGGGTAGTTAGTGTGTGTGACGGCGCATGCCGCCCCGGCCCCCCTGCAAACGCGCGTTGGGGCAACAGACCCAACCGATCTGCACTTGGTCTAGTATCTATTAAACATTATTATCCCATCTGTTTCCACCATCTCCCCTAACAGCATGTTGCAGGTACCTACCACTGTGTAAAAAACAGCTTGTTTCGTAAATATCCCTTAAACATCCCCCCTCTTACCTTAAAGCTATGCCCTCCAGCATTTGACATTTGCACTCTGGATTGACTATCTCCCTTATCAGTGAGGAAGGCTATCATAGTATACAGCGGGATATAGATCAGCTACAGAAATGTTTAATCCAAGCAAATGAGAGGTGCTGCTAGGGACATCAAATGCAAGGGGAAAGTACATAGCTAATGGCAAGACCCGGAACAGTATTGATGTGCAGAGGGATCTTGGGGTCCAAGTCTACAGCTCCGTGAAAGTGGGAACACAAGTAGATAGAGTGGGAAATGAGGTTATGGCATGCTTGCTTTCATTGGTCAGGGCATTGAGAAGTGCCATAAAGTCATTTTGCATAATTATAGAACTTATGTTAGACTGCTTTTGGAATATTGTGTGCAGTTCTGATCACCCCATTACAGCAAGGAATGTGGATGGAGGCTTTGGAAAAGATGCCAAAGAGGTTTACCAATGCTGCCTGGATCAGAGGCTATTAGCTATAAGGAGAGGTTGGAAAATTTTGGATTGCCATAGAAAGGACAGACAGAACTTATTTCCCAAGGTGGAATGTCAAAGACTAGAAAGCACACTTTAAGTCAAGAAGAATAAAGTTTAAAGGAGGTGTGTGGGGCATTTTTGTACAGAAATTGGTGGTGCCTGGAATGAGCTGCAGCTAAATACCCTGCAATCCAGATGGCAATCTGGTAAACCTCTTCAGGATCCTATTCAAAGCCATATCCTTCCTGTAATAGGACAACCAGAATTGCACACAGTAAACAATTTGCTGTGCAACTTCTCCTTATGGCTAATACACTAATCCAGGAAGCATCCTGCTGAATCGGGCCACCAGATTAACACCTAATACTCTAAATACGGCCCAACTAGAATTTTTAATAAAGCTGGAGGAGCCTAGGATTGAACTCGGGTCTCTGATGCTCTAAGGCAGTGGCTCCATTTGCTGCATCATTATGCTGTCCTCTTCTTTGCATAAAGCCAAAGTCAATCTTTGAGATTTGAAGTCATTTTGGGAGAATGCAAGATTCAATCATTCAATTAAGTGTTCAATGAGGAAGTGAGGTAATACAAGCCAAAATAAAATTTCTTTCAAGCGAAGATGTGAACTTCATCCTATGACTTTTGACATTCAGAGTTACGAGACAAGCCTCATTACACTAACTCAAAGCACTAAATCAATTGCGTATTAATCTTTACTAATTCACCAATTCTTTATTAATTATATTTTAACAAGCTCCAATCTTTTCATTGAACATCTTCAATACTGGCTTTTGTTCAACCCGATGCAAAGAACCATCTATTTACTGATTAAAAAAAGACAACTTTTGAAAAAGCCAGCAATAAAATATAGCTCTACCTGTGGAGACCACCATGTCACACCAACGTGAAGAGAGTAGTCGCAGCACACTTTAGGATCCGCAAGATTTCGAGCTCTTTCATAGGCCTCGAGAAGTGAAGTCTCTTTATCTGGTAATACATAGCCAACTATCATTGTTGAACCTCCAACAAGAGCAGCCTGTAGAGAAAAACAATTAACACTATAATGATGGACTATTACTTATTGCTGCTATCACTTATGCACAGATACCAATATTTAACAAGAAATCTGAAAACCTGGGCACTGGATGGAAAATCTTCAATGCAGAAAGACAGATGTCACTCATTATCCAAGGGCTTAGATATTGTGACTATTATTCAGAAACTTTTCATTCGCTTCAAGAAAATAGAAAGGGTAGATGCTGGAAATCAGAAATAAAAACAGAATATCCTCAAGGCGCACAGGAAGTGTCGAAAGAGAAACACGTAACGTTTCAGAGCTGTTTATGTTCAGAGCTGTCTATGCACAAATGTTGTCTGAACGCTGAAGCTTTCAAACATTTTCTGTTCTATAGCATTTGCTTTTACACCGACCTTTCTTCAACCAGAAGATCCGAAGTAGTGATGTTTGGTGGTGTTCAGAAAAGGAAGCTGTGCATGTCAGCACACAGCAAGACCAAAATAGCACAGTACACATGGACTGATGAATGGTAACATTCACTCAATAAGTTTAAGACAATGACCAACTTCAAAAAATGACCAGAGGCACAAGAAACTAAAGATGCTGGAATATTGAGCCAAAAACAGTTACTTCCAGGCTGCAACCCCTGCAACTTTTTCAGGTGAGACAAAGATTCATGTGCACTCTTTCATCCTCATCTCTTGCATTTTATGCCCCCAATCATGACCTCCTTTACAGAGCTGAGACCAAGCATAGACTAGATGACCATTTTGAAAAAAATTGCTAAGGTCTGCTGAAACTCCCCATTTTAATTCCCCTTCCCATTACGACCTTTCCTGTCCCTGGCCTCCTCTGATGCCAGAGTGAGGTCACACGCAAACTGGAGGAACAACACATCATAGTCCGCTTGGGTAGCATATAACCCAATAGTATGGACATTAAATTGTCCAATTTCAAATAATATCCACTGCACTCTTCCCCCACCCCCACCTATCTTCCCTGACCTTGGTGCGACATGCTTCTCCAGCCATCCCTGTCATTCTGCTTCTTTCCAGTCCTCTGCACGCTCATTTCCCACCCTTCCCATACCCCAGCCCCCCATTTCCCTTTTATCCCTCCTTCCCCATCTATCCATATCCCTCCCTCTGGCTTCATATTTCACTCCTCTCATTTTCTTATCTGACATCCTTTTGTGTTCTTTTCACTTTTTGCCTTTGTCACTAACTCCATCCATTTGCCAATCAACCCCCTTGTCTAAATCCCCCAACCACATGCCAGCATTGCGTCATCCCCACCATGAAAGTTCAAAATAAGCATCGTTACTTACCTTGTTTCCCTTTAAGCTTGTCAACGAGTATAGCGGCAGATTTTTATATCGTTCAAGAGATTACTCCCTCTAACCGCTAAATGGACTACATGGTTAAGGGGAATGTCTTTATATGGATACCAGCTCACTGTCAGAGACCTTCAGAGCTTCACAGACAAATCTTCCAAAATACAGTCTTTTGATGAATAAATTCTTTATTGTTGATGAAAAACAAGATACATCCAAACTTCTTCCGACTCGTTACTATAATCTACATCGAAATCCAGCTTCTCGCATTAAACATTAGATAACTCCTCGTGTCTCCATTACACTTCTCATGGTCAAAGAGTAAACCTTCTCCATGCTGGTCCGAAACTAAACTAAAAACTAAGCTTCTGCGCAAGAAACTTAGCTCCAAACACGCCCAAAAATACGTCATAAATCCCACGCACAATATAACGGGCAGTCTAAAATTTAAAGACACATGCCATCATTAATGATACACAAAACAAGCCAAATGGCCACTACAACAAGTTAAACTATAACTATCATTTCCAAAATTTCAGTTTAGTTTGTCACGTGGTACAGTAGAAAGCTTTTTGTTGTGTGCTAACCAGTCAGCAGAAAGACAATACATGATTACAATCAGTCTGAAGGGTTTCGGCCCGAAACATTGCCTATTTCCTTCGCTCCATAGATGCTGCTGCACCCGCTGAGTTTCTCCAGCACTTTTGTCAACCTTCGATTTTACAGCATCTGCAGTTCCTTCTTAAACACATGATTACAATCAATTGTTTTACAATGTATAGATACATAAGGGAATAACGTTTAGTACATATATTCCCATTTCCACTTCTTTCCTCACAACTGAGTTTGCAAGGTACATTGATTTAGGAAATAACTCTGTTCCATTATCAACATGCAATTTATTTCCTAATCTTTCAGTTAGAGAGTCATTTTAGGCCATTTGGAAGAGTGGGCTGAAAGATGGCAGATGGAGTTTAATGCTGACAAATGTGAGGTGCTACATCTCGGCAGGACAAATCAAAATAGGACGTACATGGTAAATGGTAGCGAATTGAGGAATGCAGTTGAACAGAGGGATCTAGGAATAACTGTGCATAGTTCCCTGAAGGTGGAATCTCATGTAGATAGGGTGGTAAAGAAAGCTTTTCGTGTGCTGGCCTTTATAAATCAGAGCATCGAATATAGAAGTTGGGATGTAATGTTAAAATTGTACAAGGCATTGGTGAGGCCAATTCTGGAGTATGGAGTACAATTTTGGTCGCCTAATTATAGGAAGGATGTCAACAAAATTGAGAGAGTACAGAGGAGATTTACTAGAATGCTGCCTGGGTTTCAGCAACTAAGTTACAGAGAAAGGTTGAACAAGTTAGGTCTTTATTCTTTGGAGCGCAGAAGGTTAAGAGGGGACTTGATAGAGGTCTTTAAAATTATGAGCGGGTTAGACAGAGTGGACGTGGATAAGCTTTTCCCATTGAGAGTAGGGAAGATTCAAACAAGGGGACATGACTTGAGAATTAAGGGACAGAAGTTTAGGGGGAACATTAGGGGGAACTTCTTTACTCAGAGAGTGGTAGCTGTGTGGAATGAGCTTCCAGTGGAAGTGGTGGAGGCAGGTTCGATGTTATCCTTTAAAAATAGATCGGATGGGTATATGGCCGGGAAAGGAATGGAGGGTTATGGTCTGAGTGCAGGTAGATGGGACTAGGGGAAAGTATTTATTTTAAAAAAAATAATAATAATTTTTTTAAAAAATTTTAAAATGTTCAGCACGGACTTGAAGGGCCGAGATAGCCCGTTTCCGTGCTGTTATGGTTATATGGTTATTTGGTCCTCTGGTTCTTGATTGCCCTACTCTGGGCAAGAGAATCTGTGCGTCTACCCGATCTATTCCTCTCATGATTTTGTACACATCTATAAAATCACCCCTCATCCTCCTGCGCTCATAGGAATATTGTCCTAGCCTATTCAACCTCTCCCTATAGCTCAGGTCTTGAGTCCTGGCAACATCCTCAAATCTTCTCTGCACCCTTTCCAGCTTGACAACATCTTTCCTATAACATAGTGCCCAGAATTGAACACAATATTCTAAATGCAGCCTCATCAACGTCTTAAACAACTGCAACATGACTTCCCAACTTCTATACTCAATTAATAAAATCAATCATTACTGTCACATTGTTTTCTTCTTTCATTGTTCCCTGATGTTCATGAACATTCTTAATTTTATATCAGCATGCTGAAGATAATAGATCACCCCCTGTTAACTTGGAATTCCCCAATTTATCTATACAAATTTTGCCTGCTGTGGTCTCTTTCAGATCCCTGTTGTCTGCTGCAGGATGGTTCGCTCTTGTATGAATTCCAATTAATTACTAAACAACTTGGATGGCGGGTCTATTTTGGGTCTCAATCTTGTTCCTACAGCTGCACTTGTGCTTCAAATGCCTCCATTTTATTTTTGAAACAACATTATTTCCAGGTGATTCAGCATACATTGTAATCAAAATGTAAAATACACCAACTTTACTTCCCCTGTGCTGCCATGAAGAAAAATAATTAATACTCAAACTTCTTTTGCAATGAACTGGATTGAGTGCCAACAGTTGGTTAAGAAATCAATTGATTGGTCATGTGATTTTGGAAACAATTTCAATTTGCTATAACAACAAATGAAAACAGCACGTTTTAGTTGCTTGCATATACTTGTGAAAAGTCAAAGTAAAAATGTAAATCGATTATAGTTCATGTACATCCAAGAATTTCAGGAATTATAACTTTGCAAAAAAAACATAACTAGATCCTGTAAACAGATTGTAAAGGCAAAATGACATTTTTAAACAAAATAACAATGCTATCTGTGAATGCCCAAGGGAAAATCTGTTATAAACCGGTTATGTGGTTATATATGTGGTTTAAAGTGATACATTTTAACTTAATTTGAATGAAACTCAACTCATTCCAAACACCCTTTTTCAAGTATCCAGCTTAAAGCTGATGCTTCCTGGAATACAAGGAAACTTCAGCACCATCTAATGAACAGCTCTCAAGTTGACTGGAATTTTGACAGATATCACTGAATTTTTTAAATATTTCACAATAACAGCCTCTGCATTCACGTTAACCACATTAGGATTTTCCAAAAACATGCCCAGAGAGTAAAAAAAAAAATTAAAGGAACACTTAGTCGTACAAAATAGAATTAAAATTATCAAAAGATAACATATTTGAAAAAAATTAAATTGACTAATGAACTTATAATTCTGCTGGCATGGCAAGGTTGTCTCAAACCAGAGATAAAAATGTGACAGTATTGAAATCTAAAATCATAATTTCATTTTGAAGATTAACACACAACTTGGAGGAAAGAATTTGTGTTTGGCATATCACTCATAACCACCATTGCATGGAAATTTATGGCTTGTTTTAACATGGGGATTTAGTGTACCATTTTGTGTTATACTTTCTCATTAAATATAAGGTCTGTACCTTTAGGACTGAACACTCTTCATTTCTATCATGTCTCGTGTAATTCAAAAATCACTGCGATTTTGGCATTTTATTGCCCTTGAAACTTAAATCTGACATCATTAACTCACCACTTATCCTGCAACATGTTTGCTGAAACAGCAGACGTATGAAAAGAATCTTAAATATTTAACCAAAACATTTGCCAGGACATCATCAATCATGATTCTTTCAGAAATACACCGTGCTTGCATCTGCTCGTCACATGTTTACTCCAATGGAACTGCAGATGCTGGTTTACACCGAAGATAGTCAAAAAGCTGGAGTAACTCAGCAGGTCAGGCAGCATCTCTGGAGAAAAGAAATAGGTGACGTTTTGGGTCTAGGCCCAAACATCACCTATTCCTTTTCCCCCAGAGATGCTGCCTGACCCACTGATTTACCACAGCTTTTTGTGTCTATCTTTCTTTAATGGATACCTCCACCTCCTTATGCCATCCCGGCTGAAACCTTTAGGTCGAGAGATCCACAGGTGAGCATTCACATCTTGCAAATAAGATTAGAATTAAAGGCACACCGAGTAACTCAGTGTGTCAGACAGCATCTCATATTCCATTTGGGTAGTTTCCAACCTCACGGCATGAACAATGAATGCCCCAATGTTAGGTAACTAACTAACAACCCCCCCCCCCCCGGTCTTCCCTGTACCCCACCAGGAGGCACACCCACATTTCCCCTTCCAACTATATTCCTTCCTCCGTTCTTTACAATTTTTACCTCTTCTATACTTATCTCACTTATTGTCTTTTTATTTGTAGCCTTTGTCTAACATCTGGCAATCAACGTACACCCCCTCATCTATAACTTGTCAGTCTTTATCCTATCCTCACCTCTCTTCTAGCTTCCCCCCTCCCATCAGTTTAAAGAAGGGCCCAACCCAAAATGTCACATATCCATGTTCTCCAGAAATGCCACTTGACCCGCTGAGTTATACCGGCACTGTGGCTTTTTTGTAAACCAGTATCTGCAGTTCCTTGCGTCTCAAGATTAGAATTAACACTGATAGCATATGGATTCCTTGATAGTAGACATTATGAGCCCTTGTGTTCACACTTGTAACACACCAAAATAAACATATATTTGAACAAGATCGTAATTCGAGCATTATCTATAACAACCATTTTTTGAAATATTGAAGTCAACCTCGCAATATTGAGTTTCCATCAAAATCTTCTATTGCAGTGTTAAAACTGGCCTTCTTCAAAACAACCTACAAGAGATTGAAATAATGAAAGTATAAAAAGAGCAAACTGCATAAACATATTTCCAAAGATTTACCATGCATCACAAGTATAATGAATGAGTAGGATATCACATGTATTCATTGAAAACATGTCATTAATAGCAGCCTCTTCATTTTTTCAATATATAAGAAAAGCCTCCATTTGGCTTGAAAACAAACAATCCCCACCAGTTTTGGACTATATACATTTGAATGGTACAGACTGCATTTCAAACAACCTGTAATGTCGAGTCGGACACACAACAAGATACAACACATGTTTATTAAAGTCCACTTACAGCATCGGCCTGCAGGACATTACAGTAACTAGCAGCTACTCCGACCGACTTGCGTAAGCAAGCTCTTGGTAATATGAATCGCATTTTAGGCGGAGCAACTACTAACAAGCACTACAATTGGTTAGTAGGAAATAACCAATCTACATCTTTCCTTCTAGAAACAAAATAAAGCATAGATACGTGGGAGCATGATGGCTAAACAATATAGGATCCGGAACGGTAATAACACATATGGGGAAGTATAGATAGTTACTCAAAATCACCATATCTAATGGGTGGCCTGCCAACCTGCCCAGCATGTGTGCGGTACGAGTCCGCATCTCCTCCTTTTACCAGAGAAGTTACCGGGGAGGGGAGGTGGTGAAGTAGGCGAGCTAGGCGCTGAACGTCGTGGGAAGGCCGCGGGGGACACAGTCACTGATAGTGGAGCAGCCGGCCAGGTAGTGGGAGAGTATACAAAACGCTAAACCTCTGGATGCGGAGTCGCAGGACGCGGTTCCTTCAATGGAAGATGTTGACGTTAGCGTCTTTAAATGGCCCCATCAGCGCTGACCAGGTAGGAGCGCGGTTCTTTGGCAGGGCTGTGGATGTGACCCAGACGGCCATAGCCCTTGTTGGTCTGGAGGTGAACAACCTGCCCACTGGAGAGAGGTTTAAGTTGCTTACTGGATTTGTCGAAAAAACCTTTTTGTGCGTCGCGCTTGAATTGTAGTTGTTTATGGACCGCAGGCGGAAAACGAACCTTTGGCTGCAATAGCTGCTGTGGAACAGGCAGGGCAGCACGGGTTTAGCAAGACATCAGTCGTTGGCCTGGCAATGTTCCATAAATTGAGCAGGTCCAGGTAGACGGCAGATTTAGCAAGGTAAGAACGCTCCATTAGTTGTTTTGCGCTTCAGACAGCTCGTTCGGCAGATGAGCCGTGCACGGAGAAATGGCCTTGCAATTTCTGGATAACTGCTTCAGATGTAATGGTTTGGAGTAGATCGGTCAAACCAGCCCGTATAAGAGTCGACAAGAACCAGATAGTGTTTCCTATGCCATTCGAATATGCCGGTGGCTACCGTGGACCACGGTAGAGGAGGAACTGGGTGCGAAAGTAAGGGCTGCTTCTGTTGGTGTGGCGTCAGGCTTTTGCAGGTGGCGCAGACTTCAGTTTTGTCACGTATGTACTTGGTCATAACCAGGCCAATAAAACATGCTCTGTGCCCGTTGTAAGGTGGCCTCCACGCCGGGGTGGCCCCCGTGGACGGCGTCAAAGTACTTGTCCCGGAGGACAGCTGGGACAACTGCCTTGTGGCCCTTGACTATAATCCCGTCCTGTAACACCAGTTCGTCACGAACTAGGAAGTATGGGCGGATCGCGAGCGGGGTGCTGTTGTTTATCCGGCCAGCCACGGACAGCAATTGTAAAGTCTCGTCAGCAGCCGTGTGCTCTGCCAGGCTGCTTAGGCAATCAGTAGGAACATACGATACCTTCATTACTGAGAACGGATCCTCTTCAAAGAGTTGTTGTTTGCTGGTTTTTCGTGGGGCCCCCGATACCGTGTCAGCTATGTGCATGTCCTTGCCTTTTTTTATAGACAATGTTAAAATCAAACCGCTGCAGCATCATCCGTTGCAGGCGAGCCGGAGCAGCGTGGATGGGTTTGTTCAAGATGGTGAGTGGTGGTCGGTTTCTATAATCACAGACTTTCTAAAAATAAAGTCTTTGAATTTCGTGCAGGCGAAAACCACTGCAAGTAATTATTTTTCAATCTGGGCGTAACGTTGTTCAGTATAAGTTAGTGTGCGAGAGGCATATGAAACAGGCTTGCAGTCGCCATCGGCAGCGGTCTGCAGGCAAGCAGCACCAAGTCCGTACTGGGATGCATCACATGTGAGCGTTACTGGTAACTCCAAAGCAAAATAGGCGAGGGTAGGTGCGCTGGCCAGTTGCAACTTGAGGATATCAAAAGCTCTTTGGTGCTGCGGATACAGGACCATGCAGCGTCTTTGTGTGTCAGTTCCGGCGGGGGGGCAGATATGTCGCTGAGGTTGGGAATAAATTTCCCCAGGTAGTTGACCATTCCAAGATACCTTTGTAGACTCGCAACGTCAGTAGGAACTGGCATCTCGTTGATAGCTGCAGTTTTTGATAGGTCTGGTCTGAGGCCATCACTTGCGAAACATGTCCGACGTAGGTAACTTCCGGGACTCGAAACTTGCACTTCAGGGGATTGAGTTTCAGCTGAATGTCTTTGGCACGGTCCAGTACTTTCTTCAGATTAGCATCATGTTCTGCCAAGTCGCACCCGTAGACGAGAATGTCATCATCAATGATGGCGCATGGATACTCCGCAAACAATTGTTCCATCGTGCATTGGAAAACTTCGCTGGCAGAGTTATTGCCAAATGGCATTCACAGGAATTTGTAGCGGCCGAAGGGGGTGCCGAACGAAGTAAGATTGGATGAGTCTGTGTCCAGCGGAATCTGCCAAAACGAGCCTTTGGCATCCAGAACGGAGAACACTGATGCGTTGCCTATTTGAGCAGCAACTTCCTCTACCATTTGCAAAGGGTAGTGCGGGTGTTTGATGGCTGCGTTAAGTACTCTGGGGTTTATGCAAATACAGATTTCCTCCTTGGTTTTTTTTCGTTGTGACCACCATGGTGGAAACCCAGTCAGATGGGTCAGTAACTTCAGCAAGAACACCCATGGAGACCATCCGATTGAGTTCATTGTGTACTCTGTCACGCATGGCATGCGGAACACTGTGTGGCGCTCGAACCACAGGAGTGACGTTGGGATCAACAGTAATGTGGTACTTGAGGGGCAGCTTGCCAAGCTCGTCTTTAAATACTTCACTGTATTGAGAAATTATTTGCTGAGTGGGGCCCTCAGCAAGAAAGAGTTGATGGACAGCACGGCCAAAATATACTAGGCCTAGATCGTTGATACCGAGCAGTCTCAGAATCCCCCTTGACGATATAAAACTTTGGGGTATGAGACTGCGAGTCTATGGTGCAGTTTAAATCAGTCTGTCCAAGGGGGTGTAGAACATCTCCCCCATAGGCCCGAAGTGTGGCCGAGGCCTTTTCAACATGTTCAGCATTACGATTTTTTAAAAACTCAGATAACGAGATGACGTTGCATTTCGTGCCCATATCAACCTTTGCGATCACAGGCTTGTTATTCACAAACATGGTTACCTCAGGGTCAAGTTGCTCGTTAGACGAAGGGAGGAGAGAGTGGATGGCTGAACTGTTATCTGTACTTTCAGAGAGCTGAGTGGAGGATGGCACGTCAGGCTCGGTTTTCATTATCAGCAAGCTCATGTTGTAACAGGTGCAAACTCGGCCTTGAGACGGATTGAGTTGCACGGGAACGGCAACATCTTGCAAAGTGGTTGAATTTCCGGCAGAAATTGCAGATTTTACCATAAGCAATACAGAACTATCGATCCTGAGCATGAGAATACTCACAATTAAGACATCATACAGCAGACCTTCTCTGCTGCCAGACTGGGGAAGGCTGTGAACGGCTGTTACGACAGGAGGTGTCTGTATGATTGACACCATACTGCAAACGCTGGGCAGAGATCACAGACTTAGTGTGAGAAGATGTTATCTCAGCAATCCGACAGGCATGCTCGGCTTGATTAAGGGTCAGTTCAGTGTTACGAAGCAATTAATAAATAAATGTATTATTATTATTAACTTGTCATTAAGCATACCTCCAACGATCTTGTCGCGGATTAGTTCATCGCATAAATCCCCAAATTGACAACGTGCAGCCATGTGCTTCAAGTCGCTAATAAAACATTCTATGTTCATCAATCTGTTGCATTCGAGCGTAAAACTGGTACGTTCGATAATGTAGTTCGAGGGGAGGTCACACAACTGTCTAAACTTTGCAAGTCGGACAGCAGGGTCATCGATCGTTTCTGCAGGCACTTGAATCTGTCCGTTTGCATCTAAAACAGCAGGCTCAAATGTGAAACTGTCCGCACATTTCATTGCCTCAGGGCCAGCCAGGTTGAGTACACAGAAGCACGTACATCCGGAGGATCGTTGCGATGAACGAAGCGAAGATAGTGAATGTAGTCGCGCTTGAAAAGGCACCAGCATTCAGCAATGTCAGTCAAAAATCAGAGGACTAGGGCAGCGAGGCGAGTTTGCCATGATAGAGATAATAGGCACGTAAAACAAATATAAAAAAACAAAACCTGATAAACGTGAACGGAGTAGGTAAGATTCACTCTCTGACACCATGTAATGAGTCGAGTCGGACACACATCAAAATACAACACATGTTTATTAAAGTCCACTTACAGCATCGGTCTGCAGGACATTACAGTAACTAACAGCTACTCAGACTGACCTACGTAAGCAAGCTCTTGGTAATATGAATCGCATATTAGGCGGAGCAACTACTAACAAGCACTACAATTGGTTAGTAGGAAATAACCAATCTATACAACCTTCCAAAGAATAATTCATGCTCAGACAAATGGACTGTTGAGAGGATTAAAGCCTCGAGTCAGGTCTAAAATCAGAGTCCAACTCTACCATTTATCTTCTAAACATCTCCATAAATACGCTTTTGAACAATGTTAGTGTGCAATTGTCAATAGTTCTGTACAGGACATTCTCATATAGAAGTCTAAGAATGGAAGGCAAGGGAAATTAAATAGTTTTACCCTGTCCAGAGCTAGGACTTGGAGTTAAAATTCATTCCATGGGCAGTGGAATAAGTTAAACTTTGCCTCATTGCTGTATACCAAACCAGTAATGCAGAGAATGGAAGGCAAAAACAGAACTATCACTATCTACCATGAACATCCCCAAGCTCACTAATTTC
The DNA here is from genome assembly GCA_038087875.1 of Malacoraja senta. NCBI lineage: Eukaryota > Metazoa > Chordata > Chondrichthyes > Rajiformes > Rajidae > Malacoraja > Malacoraja senta. Next base: position 86,947 of record JAXLNO010000172.1, on the reverse strand, counting down.
AAATGAGAAATATATAATAGGAATCTCGGATTATTTTATTCTCTTCAATATACAATATTGTTCTTCCCTTTTATAGAAACATAGAAACATGGTCTGCATTTATAGATTACAAATATAGGGTGCAAAAGTACTTAAAAAAAAAAAATTGAGGTCAGGTAAGGGGGGATGATAGTTGAAAAGTTGGTATGTCCCATTTACGTAATGCTCATAAAAATATTTGTTTCTCTCTTTTTCCTCTTTCTCTTTCTTTTCTAGGGTCTATTCCTTATCTCTTTTTCTTTTGTTTTTAATTTTGCTCTTATAGGGTCTTCGTCCTTTTTTGTTGTCACATTTTCTACACTTTCACTTTTTCCTTCACTTTCTTCTTTCAATCTTTTCCTTTTCTAGTGTAAAAAATAAATGGAGTACATTAATTGTAAGAAGATATAAATGACGAGTACTAATGTATGTGGTTGTAATGTAATGTACTTCTAATAAATTAAAAAAAAAAAAAAAAAAAAAGAAACATAGAAACATAGAAATTAGGTGCAGGAGTAGGCCATTCGGCCCTTCGAGCCTGCACCGCCATTCAATATGATCATGGCTGATCATCCAACTCAGTATCCCGTACCTGCCTTCTCTCCATACCCTCTGATCCCTTTAGCCACAAGGGCCACATCTAACTCCCTCTTAAATATAGCCAATGAACTGGCCTCGACTACCCTCTGTGGCAGAGAGTTCCAGAGATTCACCACTCTGTGTGAAAAAAGTTCTTCTCATCACGGTTTTAAAGGATTTCCCCCTTATCCTTAAGCTGTGACCCCTTGTCCTGGACCTCCCCAACATCGGGAGCAATTTTCCTGCATCTAGCCTGTCCAACCCCTTAAGAATTTTGTAAGTTTCTATAAGATCCCCTCTCAATCTCATAAATTATAGAGTATAAACCAAGTCTATCCAGTCTTTCTTCATAAGACAGTCCTGACATCCCAGGAATCAGTCTGGTGAACCTTCTTTGCACTCCCTCTATGGCAATCATGTCCTTCCTCAGATTTGGAGACCAAAACTGTACGTAATACTCCAGGTGTGGTCTCACCAAGACCCTGTACAACTGCAGTAGAACCTCCCTGCTCCTATACTCAAATCCCTTTGCTATGAAAGCTAACATACCATTCGCTTTCTTCACTGCCTGCTGCACCTGCATTCCTACTTTCAATGACTGGTGTACCATGACACCCAGGTCTCGCTGCATCTCCCCTTTTCCTAGTCGGCCACCATTTAGATAATAGTCTGCTTTCCTGTTTTTGCCAACAAAATGGATAACCTCACATTTATCCACATTATACTGCATCTGCCAAACATTTGCCCACTCACCCAGCCTATCCAAGTCACCTTGCAGTCTCCTAGCATCCTCCTCACAGCTAACACTGCCCCCCAGCTTAGTGTCATCTGCAAACCTGGAGATATTGCCTTCAATTCCCTCATCCAGATCATTAATATATATTGTAAATAGCTGGGGTCCCAGCACTGAGCCTTGCGGTACCCCACTAGTCACTGCCTGCCATTGTGAAAAGGATCCGTTTACTCCTACTCTTTGCTTCCTGTTTGCCAGCCAATTCTCTATCCACATCAATACTGAACCCCCAATGCCATGTGCTTTAAGTTTGTATACTAATCTCTTATGCGGGACCTTGTCAAAAGCCTTCTGGAAGTCCAGATACACCACATCCACTGGTTCTCCCCTATCCACACTACTAGTTACATCCTCGAAAAATTCTATAAGATTCGTCAGACATGATTTACCTTTCGTAAATCCATGCTGACTTTGTCCAATGATTTCACCACTTTCCAAATGTGCTGCTATCCCATCTTTAATAACTGACTCTAGCAGTTTCCCCACTACCGATGTTAGACTAACTGGTCTGTAATTCCCCGTTTTCTTTCTCCCTCCCTTCTTAAAAAGTGGGGTTACATTTGCTACCCGCCAATCCTCAGGAACTACTCCAGAATCTAAAGAGTTTTGAAAGATTATTACTAATGCATCCACTATTTCTGGAGCTACTTCCTTAAGTACTCTGGGATGCAGCCTATCTGGCCCTGGGGATTTATCGGCCTTTAATCCATTCAATTTACCCAACACCACTTCCCGACTAACCTGGATTTCACTCAATTCCTCCAACTCCTTTGACCCGCGGTCCCCTGCTATTTCCGGCAGATTATTTATGTCTTCCTTAGTGAAGACGGAACCAAAGTAGTTATTCAATTGGTCCGCCATATCCTTGTTCCCCATGATCAACTCACCTGTTTCTGACTGCAAGGGACCTACATTTGTTTTAACGAATCTCTTTCTTTTCACATATCTATAAAAACTTTTGCAGTCAGTTTTTATGTTCCCTGCCAGTTTTCTTTCATAATCTATTTTTCCTTTCCTAATCAAGCCCTTTGTCCTCCTCTGCTGGTCTCTGAATTTCTCTGCTTTTTCTGGCTAATTTGTACGCATCATCCTTCGCTTTGATACCATCCCTGATTTCCCTTGTTATCCACGGATGCACTACCTTCCCTGATTTATTCTTTTGCCAAACTGGGATGAACAATTTTTGTAGTTCATCCATGCAGTCTTTAAATGTCTTCCATTGCATATCCATTGCATATAAGGAGTTCCAATGCATCAATTTTCCTTTCAACATTGCAACTGCTGCCATCACATCAGAACTTTGACATGCAACTAGAATTGATATTGCATCAAGGATCAAATGGTGTCAGCTGATCAAAAAATGACCACAACGGAAAATGTATGCATTTGTTAACTCTCCTACACAAATTTAAGCTGATTGTCAAAACAGAGGAAGGATGTTATTTAAATAAAAACATTATGTATCCATCATTCGAGACAAAGCGATGAAAGCTGATTCAGGAATTTTCGCAATCGAATATGGTATTTTCTTGAAATGGAAAAAAATGCAGGGACTGAGGTAACCACAGGCGAAAAGAAACAACAATCTAACTCTTTCAAATATGTTTGTTTTCAGTTCTTGAAATTAACAGGCAGCAATATTCAAAACCAAATCAAACATACTGTACTTACATCCCAGATTATAAAACTACCTGCCATTTTTTTTAGAATGGTAAACCGCTTTTGCCCTTATTGAAATTTATTTTGCAGAAATAGTGTGTATTTAATTTTCTCTTGTTTGGACATTTTTTCATTGGCAAATCATTTTTCACTACTGTACTTATATTCCTCGACCTATACACAGGCAAGATCAGCTTGTGAGACACGGATAATCAAATTAACATAAATGTTGACATTCTTTTCCTCTGCATTGACAGGGAACGCAAACTCTACCCTGTAAACGGAACAGCAGGTTCACATTTTACCTCTAGATACAAAACAATTCCCAATTTCAACTTCCTCATTAAGAGGACAAAAATCAAGTTAATCCCCATTGGTTAGTATGGAACAATACCAACAGTAAACTATCAAAGAGCAAAAAAGTGATTGAATTACATAAATTTAGAATTATAGATTTTAGTGCGGCATCTGATAATATCCCTCATGGTAGGCTGATCCAAAAGATTAAGATGGGATCTGCAGTGATTTGGCAGTTCTGGCTTACCCAAAGAAGACAGGGTAGTAGTGCAAGGGTATTATTCAGGCTGGAGTCTGTGACCAGTGGAGTTCTGCAGGGATCCATGCTGTTTGTGATTATATGCAAGTTTGCAGACAGTGGGAAATATAATGTAAGGATACAGAGGGATAGAGATTAGTTTCAGTTGTGGGCAGAGAAATGGCAGATGGAGTTTGAGCATCCAAAAACAATGTTATACTTTATAAAGGGAAACTATACAGTTAAAGGCATGGTTCTTCACAGAATTGATGTACAGAGGTTTCAGGAAGTCCATATCTTCCTGACAGTGGCAACAAAAGTAGACAGTAGGTGACATATGGTTTGCTTACCTTTATCGGTTGGGGTACTACATATAAGAGTCATGTTGTAGATTTATAAAACTTTGGGTAGGCCGTATTTGAGGTATTGTGCGCAAATTTGGCTGCCCCACTACAGGAAGGGTGTGGAGAGATGTTGCAGAATGCTGCCTGGATTAGAGGTTACTAGCTTTAAGGAGAGGTGCAGAGAGATGAGTCCAAGTTCATAGCTCATGGAACTGCAGGGAATAGAGGGATATGGATCACGTGCAGGGAAATGTGATCAGTTCAGCTAGGCAGCATGTTTGCCACAAACATAGTGGGCTGAAGGGCCCATTTCTGTGCTATACTATTCTATGTTTGATGTTCTATGTAAAATGGCCCAATGTTGCAGAATCTTCTTTCGCTGCAATTTCTGATTCACAACTGTACAGCAACAATATGCCATGTCTCTAATGCAGTGTTTTTTTAGACTGCTTAATTTGCACTTAAAGGTTACAAAATTGACATGTTTAGAAAAATGCAACTTCAGAGTGACTTGGCTATCACAAAAGTGTTGTTAGATATATAATTATTCAGATTTAGCACATTATAGCCAACATACAAATATAGCTTATAATTTCAAATCCATTATTCATCTCATGCAGGCATGCATGGATGGCAATATTCCATTTATTCCATGAGCTTCATGGATTTTTCTTAAACTAGCACTTCAGTGATTTTGTGATCTGCTTTGGCCCAAAGTTTATGAACTGTAGAAAATTACACTTAAACAAATTTACGTTCATTTAAACGTAACATTGTAATTAACTGTGCGATGGAATACTGCTCACATGTATACCAATACTAGTTTTCAGTGTTGTTTGAACTAGTTTATAGAAGCCCAGCCACTAGTTGTTATTCTGATTTATCTCACAAAAATGATCCTCATCACACCCAATGGCCTTTCTGTAGAGGCACCATGTGCCATTTTTCATCAAAAAACAATCCCTTTATACTTTAACTGTACCCAAGTAGGGCAATAGTAGTAGTTGTGAATTGAACATTGGTCACTGGACATGGAAAAGTGAATTTAGATTATGCTTATGCAGCCAATTCCTATCTAGTGATCTTGGAAATTGTGAATATTTATGTCTAAAATTTTTCCTTATGCATTATCAAGCTAATGGATATTAGTTACTTAGATCACTGCACTTAGAATTTTGAACATTACTAATTGAACAGCTGGGAGAAATAGCACAGATGCCTTTTACGCTAAATAGGATGAAATAAAGGAAAATAAATGGAAGGACCTTTCTAGAGGATGTGATGATGAGACGAGGAGGCTTTTGTGAAATCAAACACATGCACAGATCAATTGGAGAGAATGCTCTTAACCTAATGTACTTCATTGTGAAATGCAATTTACAGCTGAATAGTGCCCTTAATTGATCTTAACATGTCATCTTTAATATTTGATGTGGACATTGCTTGCAAGACAGCACTTTTTTCCATCACTTTCCTTGAGATGAGGTATTCTTGAACCATCAGTCACTGTACTGAAATCCTTCCTCATATTATTGATTAGCAATCAAACTTAATCTGCAATATAAATTCCAAGACAGGAATGGTGTACATCTTAGAGGTTAGCACATCCTTGTGAAAGAGGTCACAGATTTGGGGTGCTGTCAAAATCAACTAAATTGCCTCTATGAATTGCCCCTAGGCAAATGTAGGTGAAAACTTGGTTAGTTGGAGTCATCCCTCACACAAAAGATTGAGATTGAGGTGTAGGTGAGATTATAGTCAATGCCGAACTTCCACCTCCTCCTCTGAACCACCCTTCCAATCTTGACTTGGCAATGGTAATGCCACTGTTTAAAAGGTGACAATTAGACACTCACTTGTTGGAGTTGATCTGTCTGACCAAAATAATATTGCTTGCCATTTATAAAAACAAGTGAATGCTGTCTAATGTCCATTGCATGCAGACATTTTATTGTCTGAAAAAAATGTTACCTTTGAATACTAGTCAAGTCAAGTCACATTTATTTATATAGCACATTTAAAAAACAACTCTCGTTGGCCAAAGTGCTTTACATTTGTTATAAGAATAGTATAAACAAACAAACTACATACATATATACATATAGCCCTCCCTCAGAGGACGTCAAGAAAGGCTTGGGAGTATAGATAAGTTTTTAGTCTTGACTTAAAGGAGTCGATGGAGGGGGCAGTTCTGATGGGAAGGGGGATGCTGTTCCACAGTCTAGGAGCTGCAACCGCAAAGGCGCAGTCGCCCCTGAGCTTATGCCTAGACCGTGGGATATTCAGCAACCCCAAGTCGGCCGATCTGAGGGACCTGGAGGTGGAGTGGTGGGTAAGAAGACTTTTAATGTAGGTGGGGGCAAGCCCATTGAGGGCTTTGTAGACATAGAGGAGGATCTTGAAATGTATACGGAACCACACAGGGAGCCAGTGGAGAGAGGCCAGGATCGGGGTGATGTGGTCCCTTTTTCGGGTGCCCATCAGGAGTCTCGCTGCAGCATTTTGGACCAGTTGCAGGCGGGACAGGGAAGATTGGCTGATGCCAGTGTAAAGGGAGTTGCAGTAATCTAGGCAGGAGGAGATAAATGTGTGGATGATCTTTTCGAGGTCATCAAAGTGGAGGAATTGTTTTATTTTAGCTATCGTCCGAAGCTGAGAGTGCTTGCTTTTACCACGGCATTGACTTGTTTGCCAAATTTCAGTGCCGAGTCAAATATCACGCCAAGGTTTTTGACGTGAGGTTTGAGTAGTGGGGTAAGGCTTCCAAGGCTGCCTGCTATCATTTTGATTGAGTCCGAGGGGCCGAGAAGGATGACCTCAGACTTACTCTCATTTAGTTGGAGGAAGTTCTGGGCCATCCAACACTTTATATCCTCGAGGCAGTGGGTAAGGTTAAACAGATTTGATTGTTTTTTGGGCTTCAGGGTGAGATAGAGTTGTGTATCGTCTGCGTAGCAATGGAAGGAAATGCCGTGCCTTTCAATGACTTGGCCTAAGGGGAGCATATACAGGGAGAAGAGAATGGGGCCAAGGATGGAACCTTGTGGAACCCCACAGCAGAGATTAGCCAGAGACTACCCAATTGTAAGCAAAAATCCCCACTTTTGACGTGTTTAAGGCAAGATCATATAGATCAATAAAGCAGCTATCTTGCACCCATCTCTCCTCTCCCCGATCACCTAAACAATTTGCAACAGGTCCTCACTCTGACTCTCCCACAGCTCAGGGCCTCGCTCACCCAGACCAGCAATGGACCCCAACTACACTTTATCCAACGCCAGACCCGCACCCTCAACAAAATTCCTCCATTCCTCTAGCTTCATGATTAGCAAGTTCTGCAACTTGCTAATCATTTTATCTCACACCTTGTGTATCTGGCCTTTGTCCAACCATCTGCCTATCAATCCCTCACCCCCCCCCCCACCTGTGTTCAGCTACAACCTGTAATGATTTGTTCTGCCACCCCCCCCCCCCCCCAGCTTTCTTCCCCCCCCCCAACCCTGCAATCAGTCTGAAGGTCCCGACCTGAAATGTCACCTATCCATATTCTCCAGGGATGCTGCCTGACCTGCTGTTACTCCAGCATTGTGTGTCTTTCAATGATAAAGCATCTGAAGATGGCTAGTCTTTGAAACCAAGGAACACATCCAACATTGACCAGTCACATATATAACTGACATCTCATCATACTTAACCTTCTTTTGTTTGAGGGATGAATCCAACTAACCAAGTTTTCCCCTACATTTGGCTTGAATTTTGTTTTACTCAGAGTATTTGATGCACATTCAAATGCTGCCTTCTTGTTAAGGGCTGTAACACTCCTACATTAACAAAGTTGTAACAATTAATATTCAATAATTGAAATATATTTGATTGAAAAATATTCCCTGAGTAAAAGGGAGAATTTTACTTATGTAAGAAGGAACTGCAGATGCCGGTTTAAACCAAAGATACACAAAAAGCTGGAGTACCTCAGCGGGACAGGCAGCATCTCTGGAGAGAAGGAATGGGTGACATTTCAGGTCGAGACCCTTCTTCAGAATTCCTTCATCACCCATTCATTCTCTCCAGAGATGCTGCCTGTCCAGCTGAGTTATTCCAGTTTTTTGTGTCTATCTTCAGAGAATTTTACTTCCTCACAAATTGTGCATTGAAATCTAAAGTGCAGTAAAGTGTGAAAAAGAGATAATGAAGACCAAATGTACATCATAAATCATCATGATATTCACAAAACATTTCAGTCTCATTTACCTTTAGATATCATAATTCAATACAAAGATTAAGATTAATACATCAGGAATAAATGGCTGATATATTAAAGATATTTTCATGAACAAATCCATTGCTCTTACGTCAATGTTGACCTATATCAAAATTGACACTTAAATGGGAGATGTGCTGTAATTGTAATCCCAATCCTAGTTACTTTATAATGCAAATGCAGTTTGGCTGGGGACATTCATGGTCTGTTTGGCAAACAGATTCTTACCGAGCTACTCAGCTGCGACAATATGACAAACACAGAACAGCTGCCCGATTTCTACTCCTCTCAGATCACCCAATCCCTAGCAGCTTCTTTAGATGCAAAGCATTCTTCCGAACACACCAGATACTATTACATTTTGATCGTAGCTGGTATTTCAATAATGACACCTCCTCCAGTTTCTGCCCACTACCATCCGCTACTAATAAAAACAATAAACATGCCAGACATTCCTGCAACATATCTAGCACCAAACCATGTTGATGACAGAGAAATAAATGTTTCTTATTACATACAACTGGTTCGTAATTGTTTTGCAATACCAAATCAGCTAATCTCAAATTTACAATCATTTGGTAGTATTATGAGCAGGCTGACACAGCACATTCTTGATTATCCAAAGAGTTAACTTTGACAAAACCTAAACAAGTTTAAATAGAAATTATCCAATTTATTAAACATTGCCCAAAGACCACTCCCTAAACACACTACAATTGCTACGCAGATTAATAAATTCTTCAAGCAGCGAATTCCAAATGTTGGGACTGAAATGAAGGGGGATCTGGTGGGTAGGGGGGTGTAGGCAAATCAATATAAAACAATATTATGATGGCTGATCAAACAGATTGCTCAACAATAAATAATTTCAGACTATTCTTTTGGGTGTAGCATTGTAATAAACGTCAAATCTTGCCCAATCCCTTTAAGAGATAATAATAATAATACATTTTATTTATATAGCGCTTTTCAAGGACTCAAAGTCGCTTTACATGTAGAGTCAAAAACAAAACAAAATAGAGCAGTAAGACAGAGATGCAAAGGGGAGGGGGACATGGGACTAAGGGTATGCAGAGGTGAAGAAATGGGTCTTGAGGCGGGACTGGAGGATGGTGAGGGACTCAGAATTTCGGATCAGTTGTGGGAGGGAGTTCCAGAGCCTGGGAGCTGCCCTGGAGAAGGCTCTGTTTCCAAAAGTGCAGAGGTTGGATTTCGGAATGGAGAGGAGACCGGCTGATGTGGATCTGAGGGACCGTGAGGGTTGGTAGGGGGAGAGGTCAGTGAGATAAGGGGGGGCCAAGTGGTTGAGGGCTTTGTAGGTGAGGACCAGGATTTTGTAGATGATCCGGTGGGAAATGGGAAGCCAGTGAAGTTCTTTGAGAACTGGGGTGATGTGGTGCCAGGATTTGGTGTGGGTGATGAGTCGGGCGGCTGCATTCTGGACCAGTTGGAGTCGGTTGATGTTGCTGGAATTAATGCCAAAGAGAAGAGAGTTACAGTAGTCCAGTCGGGAGGAGATGAAGGCATGGATGAGTCTTTCAGTAGCAGGGGGTGTGAGAGAGGGTCTGATTTTGGCAATGTTGCGGAGGTGAAAAAATGATGTTTTGACAACATGGCGGATGTGAGGCTCAAGGGAGAGGGTGGAGTCAAAGATCACGCCAAGGTTGCGGGCCTGAGGAGATGGGGAGACAATGGTGCCGTCAATAGTGAGAGTGGGGTTGTTAATTTTGGTAAGTGTTGATTTGGAGCCAATGAGGAGAAATTCTGTTTTGTTACTGTTTAATTTAAGGAAGTTGAGTTGCATCCAAGATTTGATGGCTGACAGGCAGGAGTTGATATGGGAGAGAGGGGGGTGGTGGGGGGACTTGGTGCTGAGATAGATCTGGGTGTCATCAGCATAGCAGTGGAAGTCCAGGTTGAAGTGACGGAGTATATGACCAAGGGGGAGGATGTAGATGATGAAGAGGAGGGGACCGAGAACGGAGCCTTGGGGAACGCCTTGAGTGACAGTGGCTGTGGCAGAGGTGTGGTTATGGAGAGAGATGAAGTGGGATCGGTTGGAAAGGTAGGAACGGAGCCAGCTGAGTGCAGAACCTTCAATGCCAAGGTCTTTTAGTCTGGTAAGCAGGATGTTATGGTTCACGGTATCGAAGGCTGCACTCAGGTCGAGGAGGATGAGGATGTTGAGGGAACCAGTATCAGCAGAGGCGAGGAGGTCGTTGAGGACTTTGAGGAGAGCAGTTTCTGTGCTATGGAGGGGGCGAAAGCCAGATTGGAGGGGTTCGAATAGGTTATACGCGAGGAGGTGGGAATGAAGTTGTGACGCGACGATACGCTCCAGGGTTTTTGAAAGAAAGGGGAGGTTTGAGATAGGGCGGTAGTTAATGAGAGGATTTTAATCTGAGATCATTTTAATACTGTAATTTTTTCAAGAATCTGCGTTATCAGCAGGTACAAATGATTTTCAGCTTTGAATCTCCTCTTCACTGGTTCATTTTAGCCTAATTATAAATAAGCACTTGTAAACCTTGTGGCAAAATATTTTAAGTTTTCAACAACATTAATATTCAAATCAAAAAGCAATATACAACTAACTACACAACATATCCTGTCATTAACAAATATACAAGGCTATTGGCTTCCCATCAAAAACCACACATTCCTTTCTTTGTTATTGTTAAGGGAAAAATGGCGAGACAATGTTTGGGGTGGCATATCTGCTGCTGTCCCTTTAAAAAAAATCCCTGATGATGTTGTGAGTTTTGTCCAATATTTCAATGCAACTTTGTTTTTAACACCACAGGGTTGAACTTGGAATCCAATTCTGAATAGCTATGAGCAAAGTATCAGTACCCACTTAATTGTCATTTTAACAGTCATGATTTTGGGGGAATGTAGTTGCTTTGGAAAAGGGGAGGGGGAAATGTTTTGGCGATAAATAAATTAAAAATAGCATCTTGTGATACAAAAAGGAGCACCACCACAAAATTTCCCATTTAATTTCCACCTGCAAAGAGGCAATCCACTCGTACATCCTCATTCACTAATGCCAGCTTAAATACCGTGAAATTTCAGCAAGATGGAACTATCACCCCAGAAGAAACCACATACAGCCAGAATAGGTGATCCGTTTTGGTTGTGAACATCAATGAAGACAGTCTCCAGTTAATTTGTTTCACATCATATGCTTCCAAGGAACGACTTGGATGCTTGGATGCAACAAAGACTTTGGGACCAGATAATGCTGCTTTCCAACTAGCTGCACTTCCAGCCAAACTATTCCAGTACAGTTACAACACTGACATCAATCAGACAAAGTGGAAAAATAATCTGCAGCCTGCTCCACCCAGAAGTACAATCATATGAAAGCAGACACAAAAAGCTGGAGTAACTCAGCGGGACAGGGAGCATCTCTGGAGAGAAGGAATGGGTGGCGTTTCGGTTCGAGACCCTTCTTCAGACTGATTTAAACCAGCATCTGCAGTTCCTTCCTACACATCATATGAAAGTTTTCCAGCCATGACAGGTCATGCGACTGGTATCATGTGTGAGAGAGAGGAGTGACAGAGACAAAGACTGCACACACGAATAGGATGGGATGCAGGCAGTAGGTGTGCGAGTGTGGGATGGACGCTGATGTGTGGGGTGTGGGGTGTGGGGGGTGTGGGGGGTGTGGGGGGTGGGGGGGGCTGGCTGCACAGCCTGCGATACGTGAGGTGAGAGGTGTGTGGTGCGTGGGGTGTGGCGTGTGTGGAAACAATGCCCGGCAGCCTCATTACCTTGGTGCCGAGGTAGTAATCGTCTACGGACGTCACGTTCATGAAGGTCTCCTGGAAATGGGTGCTGGTGTCGATGCCCCCCGGCATCACCAGCTTGCCGGTGGCGTCGATGACCTTGGCCCCGCCGGGGATCATGAGTTCGCGGCCCACCAGCTGGATGACGCCATTCTCGATGTAGACATCGGCCTCCTGGGTGCAGTCGTCGTTCACCACCCGGCCTCCTTTGATGAGGGTCCGCAGGGCGCTGGCACTGGCATGCATTGTTGTCGCTAAACTGGCTCTCGGCGACCGCACAGGCTCCCTCCGTTATCCGCCGAACTAAACCCTCTCTCCCACCCCCCCACTGAAGGCTCTTATTGTGCGAGGGCAACGCGACCACAGCCCAAGCGCCCGTCCTCTCGCCTCGACGCCGTCTGCTAAGTGCGTGCACGCAGCCCAACCAGACCCGCGATTGTCGCGAATGAGCCAATCTGCATCGAGGGACTGGACAGCGCCGCGCAGTGCACAATGGGAGTTGTAGTCCTACCGCTCAAAGCCGCCAAGCTGAGAAAACGCGCAAGGCTCCCGCATGTGAACTACATATCCCACAACACCTCGCACAAACTGGTGTGGTCCTGGAATCTGAATATCAAGTTCAGAGGGACCGTGCTGGCGATCATTGTTTGGATTTTGTCCGTATTTGTTGCAATAACGCTGATGGGGACATTTTTTGTGTCGTTTGAAATATTTGTATTGTTGCACAAATCAATTAACAAGCGTTTACGAAATAATTGCATATAGTCAACCGGAAAACTTTGAAAATATTCATTTATATTTAACACACCTTTAAATTGATACCCAACGATAAGCAAGGCATGTACCTTCTGTCCGAAAATGTTTTTCATTTGTCTACGTTTCGGAGTTGGCCCAATTCATCCATGCTGACCAAGATGTCCATCTAAGCTGATCCCATTTGTCCACATTATAACCATATTCTAGCAATGTTACAAAGTTTTGAGGTTTTTAAAAATCAAGTCTGCAATTTATCCCATCAGATAAAACATTAAAAAAAGTTTAATTTGACACCTAATTCACTTTCATATCTTCAGTATTAAAAAAGTTATGGCCATTTTCATACTCGGAAATTAGCAACATGTTCCCTATTGCTTTTGCATTGACTTAACACAAAAGCTGTGATCGAGGACAGTCAAAAGCCCATAACTTTCTTAAAAATTAAGAGAACTGAATGAAATTTTCAGATTATAGATTGAAGCATTCTGAAACAAATATAAAACATCTTACTTGGATGACCTGAAATTAAAGCATATAATTAGTTAGTTACCTAATTGTAGTTAATTACAAAATTAATCGTTGTGACGGAAATAGTAATAAACACCCAGACTGCCTTAAAAATTCAAAAATGTGACATTCTCAAGATCAGAACTTTAATATTATTGTATTATATGCTGTAAGTCCGTAACAGATAGGTAAATAAATTACAATTTCTAGCAATAGACCAAGTCTTTATGGAGAAGATCAGTTGCTAGCTGGTACATTGGCATATCATAATCAGTAGCATCATCATACTCCTCAGATTGTAACCAATAAGCAACTCTGTACACCTTGTTTTTCCTCAACTTTTCAATTTTGACATTGTAAACTACAAGTTTTTGCTCTTCAAACCACGCATGACATGCCTTTCTGCCCACTACTTTCCCATTAAGAATGTCCTGTAGATTCCATTTCTTAAGACAAGGATATATTTTTTAAATAGCTTAAGTATCCAAATAACAAACTAATCCCATTCACACAAGAATTCACAATATAACATGATTTTTAAATCTCACTGTCATGAATTTACATGCCAGATGGAAGGAATTTAATGTTTTATTTTTTTTCACAATACATGGGACTAAAACTGATATTTAGTATAAAAATATTGACTATGGGTAGACAATAACACAAAATATAGACAATTTAGATGCTCTTATGACATGATTGTCCAAAAAAAAGAGCATTTAAATCATCTTGCGAGTGGGTTTTTCTGGAACGCGATCGATTGGAACGTTGCGGTTGCGGTGAATTTGAACCCCATATCGGCAGGAAAAACACTGCCGGTTCATATGGGGCCCAAATCACATTATCGCAACGTAAAATTAGATTAAAGCAATCCCAAGAAACAAGTTTATATGTAAAATAAACGACTTACGACTTCCGGTGGCGCCATGTTATACTAACAGACGTGCACCTAGCTCCACTCCCGAAAAAATTCGCGATTTTTCGCTTTAAAACGGGTCTATAAGTCGGAATTGATTTAAAAACCTTACCGGAGCTTCTGGTCGCCGTGCTGAAGCCGTCATCAGTAAGCGCGATGTTTTAAACGGTGGCTTAAAGACTTTTAAATGAAAAGACTGTCTCCAGCTCAGAGCCCTCAGAGAACAGTTAAAAAACAGCTACTGAAAAACCTGAAGAATCCTGAAGGAGAAGTTACCTCTGAAGTTTCTGAAGTGACTGCAGAAATGGATACAAGACCTAAGACAGAGCTGGCTAAGGATAAAGAATTTGAGGATTTGAAGAAATCAGTGAAAAACATGAAAGATGAAATTTTGGATGAAAATAAAAATCTGATGGGAAAAATGATGGAAAAAATGGAAAAGATGATGCAGGATTCGAATGCTGGTAATCAGAAGGTGGCTGATTCACTTGACACTATAAATAAACGAATTGATGATGTGAAAGATGGACTATCGGGGAGAATTGATAAGATGGAAAAAGTTACCTTGGACAGGTTCACGGCTGTGCTTGAAACAGTAGCTGCAATTATGGCAATCACGGAATTGGAGAAAAATATGGCTCGAGTAGCTGAAGACATGGTGAAAATGAGGCGAGAACATGATCAAATGAAGCAAGAACATGAGCAAACTTCAGTACAGATGACGACTCAACTGGGGAAAGTTTCAGATAAATGCCTGGACCTGGAAGCTCGTTGTAGACATCAGAATTTGAGAATTCTTGGACTCAGAGGGAGCTGAGGGAATGGACATTCGTGAGTTTGCCATGGGCTTACTTAAACAACTGCTTAATCTCTCCAAAGAACCGAAAATTGAAGTGCCACACCGTGTACCGAGATTTAAACCGAGATCTCAAGCTAGACAAGACCATCCACGACAGATTATTGTGAAATTTCGAGATATTTCAGAACTGGGTGATGAGTAAAATCAAATATGGAGTGCAACTGAGGCTTGATAACGACATTATCAAAATATTTAGGGACTATCCGTATGAAATTGTGCAAAAGAGAAATCAATTCGGAAAGGCAAAAGAACTTTTAAGGGGGAAGCAAGATGTTAGATACAGTGTCTTTTATCCAGCTAAAATGCGCATCTCTTATAATGGACGTGAAAGATCATTTGTAAACCCGGAGGATGCATACAAATATGCCCAGAGCATCGTTGAAAAGTAGCGGGAATACATAGATGGTATGAACAAACTTTTTAATTAGAATTCCACAGTTAATGGATGATCAGCAGCTCAGAACCATTTCATGTAGTGTTTTGTTTAGGATGGCGAGACTGGTTATCTGTGGAATTTTAACTCAAGGACGTTCTGTGTTCCAAACGAAGTAAACAGCCGAACCGAAGAGAATAGACTATACCAGAAGCATTAATTGTTTAATAGACTATAATATTAAATCCAATTGTAAGAATTGATCCTATTAACAACTTAACAATTTAACAAGTTATCAATATTAAACTAGAATAGTAACGGACGCTAACAAAAAAAATAACGAACTAACATAACTAATATAAATTTTTACTAAATCTAACCCTTATCTATAACTGGGAGGAGGGGATGAGAAACGAGCACCTGGCTCAGGTCCAGGAGCACGTTTCATTAACCCCTTCAACCAACAGCTGATTATTATTGAAGGTAAATTCATTCGTTTAATAATTAGTAGATAAAAGTGCGATATATATATGATATGTTATAATGAAATATATAGGGTAAATTTGTATCATATATCTGATTGTGAGGCCCCGTCCTATTATGTTATGATTAACCAAGGGTGCGGAGTTATTTGTTTAACATCAACAATGGAAGTTGAAACAAGGTTTTCTCCCACCTACAGGTGGGTCACTTGTTACAGTGTCGACTATTTTAGACACTGTATTTTCACTTTTTCACTTTTTTTTTAATTATTATTATTATCACATAAAGTCACATGTTTGTGTTTTGTGTTTAGTGATAAGCGTAAAAGGGATATGCCAACAAAACTTAGTAATGCAAAGGTTCCCCCAATACCCAAAGACCTGAGACATGGATGCACCGCAAGATTTAAAGGTATTATAATTATTTAAAATGCAAGATGTTAAACAAAAGAACCTAGGAGGAGTCTCATTCTGCAGTTGGAATATAAGAGGTATTAATGAACCTATTAAAAGGGGTAAGATATTAGCTCAGCTGAAATTGTACAATTCTGACATCATTTTCTTACAAGAAACTCATCTAAAATCCTAGGATCAAGCTAGGTTGAGGGCGAAATGGATAGGTCAAATATATCATTCTTCATATACTTCGAAATCTAGAGGTACGTCAATCATTATTAGAAAAGGTATACCATTCAAAGCGAAGAATACCATAACAGACATTGAAGGGAGATATTTGATAGTTACCGGAGAAATTCATGATACTCCAATTACCTTGGTAAATATATACGCGCCTAACTTTGACAATCCTCATTTTTTCAATAAAATTCTGAACATAATCGCAGAGTTTAATTATCAAAATGTTATAATAGGAGGAGACTTTAACTGTGTTTTAGATCCGTATTTAGACAAATCAAGCCAAAAACAGAGAGGGAATACGAAATCTAAAACTAGTGAACTTTTAAATACTTATATAAATAATACCAATATAACAGATGTTTGGAGAATTGCTAATCCAACTGGCAGGGAATACTCGTTTTATTCAATGGTACACAAAACATACTCACGTATAGATTATTTCCTGGTGGATACAAAATTAATCCCTCACACTGTGAACCCAGCATACCATACAAATCCGATTTCAGACCATTCACCACTAACTTTCTTTTTAAAACTGGAAGGAATGTCTAAGAATAAATCGTTTTGGAGATTCAATTCTCAAATCCTAAAAGATCCGCAAGCGATTATATATTTAAAAGAACAAATGGACGTCTTTTTTGAAATAAATGACACTCCAGATATATCGCCTACTTTATTATGGGAATCTTTTAAAGCATTTATTAGAGGTGTTATAATCTCATACCAAGCTTTTCAAAATAAAAAGAATAAGAATGAACAAAGACAGTTAGAAGAACTTATTAGACAAATGGATATAGATAATGCTAAAGATCCATCAAAGGATAAACATAATAAAATAATAATTTTGAAATTTAAATTAAATAAACTATTATCAGCCAAACTTATAAGACTTTTCCAAATTACAAAACAGGAACACTTTGAATTTGGGGATAAACCGCATAAACTTTTGGCTCGTCAGCTAAAAAACGAGAAAAAGAACATACGATCCAAAAGATTAAATCAGATAGAGGGGAATTACTAACCATACCGAAGGATATTAATAAAAGATTTGCGCAATTTTATGAGAATTTGTACACATCTAAATCGACAACGGACTCCAATAAAATTACAGAGTTCTTGGATAATTGTAATCTTCCAAAGTTAGAGTTGAAGGAACAAGAGGAATTGGGTGCACAAATTTCAATCAAGGAATTAGAAGACACAATAAATTCATTAAAGAATTAATGAATTTTATAAAAGCTTTTATGACAAAATTATACCACGGTTACAAAAAATGTATCAATATGCTTTTAAAAAACAAATATTACCTGATACATTAGCTGAATCAACGATTACACTAATACTTAAAAAAGACAAAGATATAGAAGAACCGGGTTCATATAGAGCTATAGCATTGTTAAATACAGATCAAAAATATTAGCGTAAACATTAGCTAGAAGATTAAGTAAATATATTAGTAAATTAATAAACCCAGATCAGACGGGGTTTATCCCTAAGAGATATTCATCTAATAATATGAGACGTCTACTCAATATAATGCACTCACACAAAATTTAAGAACAAGAATTATCAATTATTTCGCTGGACGCTGAAAAAGCATTTGACCAAGTAGAATGGAATTATATGGATAAAGTATTACAAAAATTCCAACTGGGAGCGAATTTTATTTTATGGATTAAATTATTATATAATAAGCCTACAGCTAGAATATTAACTAATAACATATTATCCTCGAAATTTCAACTATCAAGCTTGACTAAGCTTTCAAATTTCAAGCTTGACTAATCTTCTTGAATTTTTCGAAGAGGTTACTAGGGAAATTGATGAGGGTAAAGCAGTGGATGTTGTCTATATGGACTTCAGTAAGGCCTTTGACAAGGTTCCTCATGGAAGGTTGGTTAAGAAGATTCAATTGTTGGGTATTAATGGTGGAGTAGCAAGATGGATTCAACAGTGGCTGAATGGGAGATGCCAGAGAGTAATGGTGGATGGCTGTTTGTCAGGTTGGAGGCCGGTGACTAGTGGGGTGCCTCAGGGGTCTGTGTTTGGTCCACTGTTGTTTGTCATGTACATCAATGATCTGGATGATGGTGTGGAAAATTGGATTAGTAAGTATGCAGATGATACTAAGATAGGTGGTGTTGTGGATAATGAAGTAGATTTTCAAAGTCTACAGAGAGATTTAGGCCATTTGGAAGAGTGGGCTGAAAGATGGCAGATGGAGTTTAATGCTGACAAATGTGAGGTGCTACATCTCGGCAGGACAAATCAAAATAGGACGTACACGGTAAATGGTAGCGAATTGAGGAATGCAGTTGAACAGAGGGATCTAGAAATAACTGTGCATAGTTCCCTGAAGGTGGAATCTCATGTAGATAGGGTGGTAAAGAAAGCTTTTGGTGTGCTGGCCTTTATAAATCAGAGCATTGAATATAGAAGTTGGGATGTAATGTTAAAATTGTACAAGGCATTGGTGAGGCCAATTCTGGAGTATGGAGTACAATTTTGGTCGCCTAATTATAGGAAGGATGTCAACAAAATAGAGAGAGTACAGAGGAGATTTACTAGAATGTTGCCTGATTTCAGCAACTAAGTTACAGAGAAAGGTTGAACAAGTTAGGTCTTTATTCTTTGGAGCGCAGAAGGTTAAGAGGGGACTTGATAGAGGTCTTTAAAATTATGAGCGGGTTAGACAGAGTGGACGTGGATAAGCTTTTCCCATTGAGAGTAGGGAAGATTCAAACAAGGGGACATGACTTGAGAATTAAGGGACAGAAGTTTAGGGGGAACATTAGGGGGAACTTCTTTACTCAGAGAGTGGTAGCTGTGTGGAATGAGCTTCCAGTGGAAGTGGTGGAGGCAGGTTCAATGTTATCCTTTAAAAATAGATTGGATGGGTATATGGACGGGAAAGGAATGGAGGGTTATGGTCTGAGTGCAGGTAGATGGGACTAGGGGGAAGTATTTATTTTTAATTTAAAAAAAAATTTAAAAAAATGTTCGGCACGGACTTGAAGGGCCGAGATGGCCTGTTTCCGTGCTGTTATGGTTATATGGTTATATGGTTATATGGTTATCAAGGGGAAATAGACAAGGATGCTCATTATCACCACAGTTGTTTGCTCTCATAATTGAACCTTTAGCAGAAAAAATTAGAACACATCCAGATATCTATGGGTATAATACTAAATACTCAAATAATAAAATATCTTTATATGCGGATGATATATTATTGTACATTACAAAACCTCAAATTACTATACCAAACATACTAAATCTAATTGAGGACTTTGGATCCTTTTCTGGATACAGAATAAATTGGAATACGAGTGAAATGATGTCAATAAAACCGAAAGACTCAACACATCTTTTAAAATTCCCTTTTAAAATAGCTACAGAAAAATTTAAATACTTGGGTATTGAAATCACCAGAACATATCAAGGCATGTTCAAAGCAAATTATGATCCTCTACTTAATAAATTAAATACATTAATTAAATTTTGGAAAACGCTACCGATGTCTTTAATAGGCCGAATAAATGCAATAAAAATGATCTTCTTACCACAAATTTTATACCTATTTCAATCGATTCCTATATATCTACCAAAGAAGTTTAAAAAAAAATTGGACTCAGACATTACTAATTTTATATGGGATTATAAATCCCATAGAATACAAAGAACACACTTGAACAAAGCTAAAGTATTAGGGGGCTTAGCACTCCCTAACTTCATGTATTATTATTGGTCAGTAAATATTAAAAATATGATCCAACTGATGGACAACTCTGCCCAGCAAGTGGACTGGATTGTAATGGAGAGAGAGGACTGCTCCTCTGGTAATATTGGAGCGATCCTCCTCTCACCAATGAAACTGAATAACATAAATTATAACAAAAACCCAATTATACATAGTACAATCAGAACTTGGAAACAAATAAAACAAAATTTAAAATTAAGAAATCTATCGCTTTTATCCCCAATAGTTAATAACCCTTTGTTTAATCCCTCTATTACAGACAAATCATTTATACAATGGGATAGACTAGGAATTAAAACGTTCGGTGACTTGTATGAAACTGGAAAATTACTATCATTCCAACAATTACAAATAAAATATAAACTGGGAAATAATCAATACTTTAAATATTTTCAAATATGTGACTATTTGAAAAAATATACAAAAGATCATTATAATATCCCAGCAGATGTATTGGATGAAGCAATGCAGATAAAAGCTGAATCAGCAAACTTAATATCATATTTGTATAATATTATCTTAAATGTAGAAATACCATCTACGGAAGGTATTAGAAGAGACTGGGAACAAGAATTAGCTATTAAAATCTCAAAGGAAAGGTGGAATGAACATTTATTAAACGTGCATAAATGTTCGATTAATGTAAGACACACTTTAATACAATTTAAAATTTTACATAGATTATATTATTCAAAAACTAAAATTAATAAAATTTTCCCCAATGTATCATCCATTTGTGATAAATGTCAATCTCAAGAAGCTACTATAGCGCACTCATTTGTTTTTTGTACAAACATTCAAACATTTTTGATTGAAATTTTTGAAATCTTTACAAAATTATTTACAATAAAACTGACACCAAACCCGAGGCCAGGTAAAGGGGGATGAAAGCTGGAGAGTTGGTATATCCCATTTGCGTGATGCTTATAATAAAGTATTTGTTTTTCTCTTTTTTCCTCTTTCTCTTTTTTTTTTCTTCTTTAGGGTCTATCTCTTAATCCTTTCTTCTTAATTTCTTTTCTACAGGGTCTCTGTTCTTTCCTGTTGTCACGTATTTTCACCTTCACTATTTTCCTTCACTTTCTCTTTTTTCTTAATCTCAACCTTTCCTTTTTATTAGTGTAAAAAATGACGGAGTACATTAATTGTAATTAGATATACGTGATCAGTACTGTAAAGAAGCTGAGTCTGACTTACTTGTAGCTTTACTTAACGTTTAATGATAAGTCAGGTTAAACACTTTCCAGCACTGACTGCACCCAGTCTGTCATCATGCTGGAACCAAGGGAGGAGCACACGGGAGATAGAGTTCTTATACTTGATAACTAAGGCGTGGTTAGTGGTACTGAGGTAGCTATATTATTGGTTGCATGCATAAACCATCTACATCCTTCCCCTTAGAATCAAATGCACATGGAGGCAATCAGGATAGTGCTATTACAATAAACGTGCGAATTTAGACAAAGTCGCCGTAACGGACAGGCGGCTTAACAATGCGACCCGAACGCGTACGTACAACACCTTCCCCCCCCCCCCATCAGAAAGAAGAGAAGCCGTAGCGGAGGCAGGCAGGAAAGTCAAGGGAGGGGGAGATGCAGCCGGAGCGGGGGTGGGAGAGATAGGAGGGGGAGGACGTGCAGGAGGTGAAAGCGACCGGCCAAGACCAGGAGGCAGCGAAACAGGAGACCGCACTAAGCGAGGGGAATGGGGCATGCATGGAACAGCTGGGTGATCAGCAGCAGCAGGTGGAAACGACAACGGAGGAGCATAAGGAGCCGCAGGAGGAGGCTTTGGCTCGTTGACGGCCAACAGGTGCTGACGGCTTCGTCGGTAGGTAGTCCCTTCGTAATCCACCAGGTAAGATCTTGGAGAGTCGTCCACGCCAGTCACCGTCGCGAGGCGGGAATAGCCGGTGGTGGTCCGCATCCGAACGACCTGCCCGGGTAGCAGAGGCAGCAGAGGGCGGCAGGACCTGTCGTGGGAACGCCGTTGAACTTCATGTTTATGATCGATCCGTCTTTGGACTGTGGTAGGATCGAACACTTTGGGTATCAGGGACTGATGGGCATGGGTTGTCTTGTCACTCTGGACATCAGACGTTGGGCAGGGGAACCCATAAGCGGGTCCCGTGAAACGTTACGTATGTTAAGTAAGTCCAGGTAAAAATCGCTGTTTGACAGGCGGGACTGCTCCATCAGGCCCTTAGCACTCCGCACAGCCCGTTCGGCCAGGCCGTTACTCTGAGGGTACTCCGGGCTGCTGGTGTAGTGATGGAAGTTCCACCTTGCAGCGAAAGCTTTGAACTCGGCACTTGTGAATTGCGGTCCATTGTCGGTCTGTAAGCGGACAGGGACGCCGTGGTCGACGAAATGCTGACGCATCTTTGCGATGACCCTCCCGGAGGTGGCGGACGGAAGGTGGTCAATGTCGAACCAATTGGAGAATATGTCCACCAGGACGAGAAAGTGCTTACCCCGCCATTCGAATATGTCAGCAGCCAGCGATGTCCAAGGCATGGCTGGTGCCGGCTGCTGCAGAAGAGGTTGACGCTGCTGGTGCGGAGTAAGGTTGTTGCAGGAGGCACAGGAGGACACCCGGTTTCTGATGTAGTTGGCCATGCCAGGCCAGTAGAACTGTCCTTGGGCATGAGAAACAGTGGCCTTGATTCCAGGATGACCACTGTGGGCTGCGTTGTAGTATAGATCGTATAGAGAGGCTGGGACCACAACTTTGTGGCCTTTGACGATAACCCCATCCTGGATCACCAGCTCGTCGCGGACCAGGAAGAACGGTTGTGCACCCGATGGCAAATTGGTACGTTTGATGGGCCACCCACGCTTGATGATGGCAGCCAGCTGCTGCAGTGCGGGGTCCGCGGCGGTGTGCTCGATCAGGCTCTGTAGCTGCTTGGTTGGAACAAAGTTGACATTAAGTACGAGTAGGTTTTCCCGCTCGTAAGGGTGGCGGTCACAGGATGCCCGTGGGGCACGAGAAAGTGTGTCAGCAACATGCATCTCCATTCCCTTCTTGTATGTGATTTCAAAATCAAAACGCTGGAGTTGCAGCATCATACGTTGTAGTCTGGCAGGGGCAACATGTATGGGTTTGTTAAGAATGGTTACCAGTGGCTGGTGGTCGGTCTCGACTGTGAATCTACAGCCAAAGAGAAAGTCTTTGAATTTGGAACAAGCAAACACCACAGCCAGGAGCTCCTTCTCGATCTGAGCATATCGTTGCTCCGTGTCGGTCATGGTCCGAGAGGCATACGAGACCGGTAGCAGGGAGCTGTCGCCGTAGAGCTGCAGGCAAGCAGCACCCAGTCCGAAACGAGAGGCATCACAGGTCACAACAATGGGACGGCGCAGGTCGAAGAATTTGAGTGTTGGGGTGCTGATCAGCTTAGACTTCAGACATTCAAAAGCCTGCTGGTGTTGTGGAAACCAGGACCAGTCGATGCCTTTCTTAGTTAGCTGTCTCAGCGATGAGCTCAGCTCACTGAGATTCGGTATAAACTTCCCGAGGTAGTTGACCATGCCCAGGAATCGTTGTAGACCAAGCACGTCAGTTGGGGCTGGCATTTCAGATATTGCAATAGTCTTTTGCGGGTCGGGTTTCAGTCCATTGGAAGTGAAGATGTGCCCGACGTACGGCACCTCCGAGACACGGAACCGGCATTTATTCTTGTTCAGTTTTAAGTTGATCTGCCGGGCACGGTCCAGGACTCTGCGGAGGTTCTTATCATGTTCGGTGGCATTCTCCCCGTAAACTAGGATGTCGTCAACGATGATGGCGCATGGCATGCCAGCGAACAGCTGTTCCATGGACCGCTGAAACACTTCACTGGCAGAGTTAATACCGAATGGCATCCGTAGAAACTTAAATCTGCCATAAGGAGTGGAAAAAGTTGTCAGGTCGGAGGAGCGCTTATCGAGTGGTATTTGCCAGAAAGAGCTTTTTGCATCAAGGACAGAAAACACCGTAGCCTGGCCGACCTGAGCTGCGACGTCCTCTACGGTTCTCATGGGGTAGTGTGGCCGCCTGATCGCGAGGTTCAGGTCTTTGGGGTTAATACACACCCGTATCTCGTTTTTGTCCTTTTTCAGGGTAGCAACCATGGTGGAGACCCACTCGGTGGGCTCGCTCACTTCTTCCAGCACCCCCATTGTAACCATGCTCTTCAGCATCGCTTCCACTTTATCCTTTAAAGCAAGGGATATTCTGTGTGGTGCACGGACCACTGGCACCACTTTGGGGTCGGTGACAATCTTGTAGACAAGGGGCAGTTTGCCCAGCTCATTATCAAACAGATCCGGGTACTCGGATAACGGATCCATTGGCAACTGTATTTCGTGGACAGTACGGTCGAAGGACACTAGTCCCAGGTCTTGGCATGCCTGGTTGCCCAACAGTGTCACACAATCAGAGTCCAGAACATAAAACATGAGGGGCCGCGATAACTTTTGCAGCACACAATTAAAAGTTGCCTTTCCCACAGGTTTCAGCACCTCGCCCCCATAAGCACGTAAGGTCGAACGGTCTGAAGTCAGTGGCTCATTATGTCTAATCTTTCTGAACAGGTTTGTTGACATAACATTGACTTTTGCCCCCGTGTCGAGTTTGGCTGTGAACAGACAGTTGTTGATGGTAATGAGGACTGATGGATCGGGGAGGCGAGCAGGTGCGTGTAGGAGTGTAAATACGCTAGCATCTCCTTGAGAACTAATTGCCTCAGAGTCGTGGGCAGTGTCGAGAGAGGACTGGGAACCAAAATCGCTATCAACTTGTGCTAGGTTGTTTAATATTTGTCTAGGAACAGGTGGTAGGTTCCCACGGGAACGGCAAACCGCCGAGAAGTGATTCAATCTCTTGCAGAAATTGCATGATTTACCATTGCATTGAATGTACATAGTTACAATTAAGGCACCTTTTAACCACCCGTCCTCCGGGGACATAACCTGCCCGCGGCGCGGGTCTAGCGTTGTC
Source organism: Malacoraja senta (assembly GCA_038087875.1). Classification (NCBI taxonomy): domain Eukaryota; kingdom Metazoa; phylum Chordata; class Chondrichthyes; order Rajiformes; family Rajidae; genus Malacoraja; species Malacoraja senta. The sequence goes on along the minus strand of JAXLNO010000172.1, from coordinate 61,692 downwards.
TATTTTGGGACGTGGTCTGTTGAGACCAGTTAAATTGACCGATCGACCAACAGTGCACCTTTGTCTGAACAACGGGTCAACGACTTCAGCCAACCTGCATGCATGCATTGCGTCTGTCAGAGTAAGATCCGGCCTCCTTAGTAGCTCGGATCGCAGTTTCTGATCCAGCATACCTGTCACTAAAATGTCCCTGGTAAGCTGGTCAGTCATGTTTTCAAATCGGCACCTCTGTGCGAGATAGCGCAGATCCGCAATAAAGCATTCAACAGGTTCGTCGGGCTGTTGCTTTCTCGTGAAAAACTTTGCTCGCTCTAAAATATGGTTCGAGGGCAAGTCGCAAATTTCAGCAAATTTTCGCAATAGACATACTGGGTCGTTTGCAGACTCCGCAGGTACCTGAATCAGGTCGTTCGCATCCCGGACCTCGGGATCATAGGCAAAGGCTCGCGCTCTCCTCATGGCATCTGGACCCGCAAGGTTCAGTAGGAGAGAAGCTTTAACAATATCAGGATCGTTGCGATGCACGATATTGATGTAATGAGTGAAGTCCATTTCAAAAGTCGCCCAGCGTTCAGCTATGTCAGCATCAAAGACCAGGGGCGAGGGTTTGCGGCACGAGGATGCCATGGCCAAAAGTCACAAAACTCCGATAAAGCAACACTTTCAAAGAAAAAAAACCCACGATATATAGGAGGCGCGCGTTTAAACTTGCTAACACCATGTAAAGAAGCTGAGTCTGACTCACTTGTAGCTTCACTTAACGTTTAATGATAAGTCAGGTTAAACACTTTCCAGCACTGACTGCACCCAGTCTGTCATCATGCTGGAACCAAGGGAGGAGCACACGGGAGATAGAGTTCTTATACTTGATAAATAAGGCGTGGTTCGTGGTACTGAGGTAGCTATATTATTGGTTGCATGCATAAACCATCTACAAGTACTAATGTAATTGGTTGTAATGTAATGTACTTCTAATAATTTTTTTTTTTTTTTAAACACAAAAAAAACCTTTGTTTTGTCCCGTTCTTGAGATCCGTCACGTTGTAGGCGTTGAGGGCGTTAGAAGGTGCTTTTTATTTTTATCAAATTATTAAATTGTCTCTCGATTAAAAAAAACAAAATCGGGAACGGAAGTCGGATCGATTATTCTTCAGCAACTTAGCAGCCCGAGGAAATCCGGAGAAAACTGCATTTTAATCCCCCCCCCCATCAAAGACGCCAAAGTCGCACACACGGCAGCGCCGCTGAAGGTAAGTTTTGTAACATCGCTACATATTCTTCTAAACCTTTCCTATCCATGTACCTGTCCAAATGTCTTTGAAATGTTGTTATTGTACCTGCCTCAATCACTTCCTTTGGCAGCTCGTATTATGTACACATTACCTTTTATGTAAATTAATTACCCCTCAGGACCATTTAAAAACGTTTCCCTATTACTTTAACCTCTGCCCAGATTTTGTTTCCTCTTCTCTGGGGAAAAGACTGTGTGTGTTCACCTTATCTATGCCTCTCATGATTTTATGGACCTCTATAAGATTAGCCCTCAATCTCCCATGCTTCAGGGAAGACAGTCCCAGCCTGCACAAACTGTCCTTATAACTCAGGCCCTTGATTCCCGGCAACATTCTGATTGATCTTATTTGCTGTTTTTCCAGCCTAATGACATTTTCCACGTAGCTAACTAAAACTGGGCACGGTACCCTAAGTGTAACCTCACCAACATATTGTACAACTGTAGCACAATATATAAAATCCTGCACTCAATGCCCTGACTGATGAAGGCCATTGTGCCTTCTTCACCTTCCAGTCTACATGAGAGTCTGAAGTCTGAAGAAGGGTCTTGGCCCGAAACATCACCCAATCGCTCTTTCCAGAGATGCTGCCTGGCCCGCTGAGTTACTCCAGCATTTTGATTTTAACCAGCATCTGCAGTTTCCTGCAGTAGGTCTTCTTGTTCTTGTTCTTGCGTATGGCGTGCACAGCCTAAAGCTGTAGGACAACTTGTTCTATTTGAATTTATTTGATTGTGCATACCGGGTTGATTGCATTCGTCGAAACAGGGAAGGTTGCAATCTTCCCCCCTTCACCTGCAGGTAGGTGGGACTAGTGTAGATGGGACAGGTTGGCTGGTGTGGGCAAGTTGTGCTGAATGGCCTGTTTCCACGCCGTAAGACACTATGACTACATTCTCATCCAAATTGTTCAAATAAACAACAAACAGCAATGATTCCAAAACCTCTGAAGCACACCACGAGTCACAGGCCTGCTGACTGACAATCAACTTTCCATCATCACCCTCTGCTTCCTACCATCAAGCCAATTTTGAAACAATTAGCTAGCTCTCCCTGGATCCCATGGGATCTAACCTTCCAGACGAGCCTACCATGTGGGACATTGTCAAATACCTTGCTAATGTCCATGTAGCCAACATCCATTGCTCTGTCCTAACCAATCCCCTTGGTTAACTCATAAAACTCTATCACATTTGTGAGACATCATATTCCACACTCAAATCCAAGTTGACTATCCCTAATCAGTCCATGTCTATCCAAATGCTGCTAGACCCTGTCCATTAGAATCCAATCAAGTAACTTGATGTCAAACCCACTGGGCTGTCCTTACCTGGCCACTCCTTGGGACATTCTCCAGTTTTTTAAACTTCACCTGTGGTGAACGATGAACCAAATGTCACTCCTTTGATATCACAAAACCTTCCCTGCTTCCCTTAAGATCCGAGAATACACTTGGTCAGGCGCTGGGGAATTATTCACCTCAATGCACTTAAACTGCCGATATCTCCACTTTAGTAATTTAGGTATGATAGAAGACTTCACACCTCACAGCAAAACCTGATGAGAAATATTCATTAAATATCTCACCTGTCTCCTGTACCATGCTGATCTCATCCAAATCACCCTTTTTCTCTCAATATACCTGTGAAAACTCTTGGATTTTCCATTATCTTGCCTGTCGGATCCATCTCATGCTCTCTTTTTGCCCTCCCAGTTTCCCTCATAAGTGTACTCTTACACTTCTTATTCTTGGAAGGATTTGCTTAATCCTGACCATCTAAACCTGGTGTATCCCTCTTTTTGCTTGACCAATATCTCTTGTCAACCATAGATTCATAAACTTGCTAGCCGTAGACTTCCCCCAACAGGAACATACTGCCCTGAACATTAGATATCACACCTTAAAAGCCTCCCACTTGCTGGACATCCCTTTACCTGCAAACAGACTCTACTAATCTATCTTTGAAAGTTCTTTCCAAATGCCTCCAAAATTCGCTTTGCCCCAATTTAGGAACTTAACTTGCGGGCTAGTCCTATCCTTCTCCGTAACTATGTTAAGACTAATAGAATTATGGTCACTGGCCCTAAAGTGCTTCCCCACTGATATTTCAGCCATTTGTCTTACTTAGTTCCGCAAGAGTAGTTCCAGCATTGTGCTCCCTCTGGTGGGGCCCACTGTATCTTGATTAAGGAAGTTTCTTGGGCACATTTAACACATTCTACCTCATCCAAGCCCGTACCATTATGGATGCCCCAGTCAATGATAGAGAAATTAAAAAACTCCCACTAATATACCCCATTATTCTTACAGGTCCCTGCACATTTGCTCTTCTAATTCCCACTGTATATTGGTCCCAAGCATGCACATGGTTTCTTGAAAATTGGTAAAGTTGAGATTGGTTATGACAGTATGTGGGATCCTGGACTTTATGAAAGGAAACATTGAAAAATAGGTGCAGGAGCAGGCCATTCAGCCCTTCGAGCCAGCACTGCCATTCAATATGATCATGGCTGATCATCTAAAATCAGTACCCCATTCCTGCTTTTTCCCCATATCCCTTAATTCCTTTAGCCCTAAGAGCTAAATATAACTCTCTCTTGAAAACATACAGTGAATTGGCCTCCACTGCCTTCAGTGGCAGAGAATTCCATAAATTCACAACTCTCTGGGTGAAAAGGTTTTTCCTCATCTCAGTCCTAAATGGCTTACCCCTTATTCTTAAACTGTGACCCCTGGTTCTGGACTCATCGGGAACATTTTTCCTGCATCTAACCTGTCCAATCCTTTAAGAATTTTATATGTTTCTATAAGATCCCCTCTCATCCTAAATCCTAAGTGAATACAAGCCCAGTCTACCAATTCTTTCATCATATGTCAGATATTAAAAGATGAAGTCTTAATGAAATTGTATAAAACACTGGTTTAGGCGGTATTGTCGTATTGTGACCAGTTCTGGGTGACACTCTTTACGAGGATGCAGAATAAATTTAACAATGTGATTTTAGGGATGATGGCTTTAACTTTGTGAATAGATATGAAAAGCTTGGTTATCCTCCTTGGAACAGATAATTTTGTAATACATTCTGATAGATATTGTTAAAATCAGGAAGGGTAGAGATCCTGTCAATACAGATAAACTGTTCCCATTGGTGGCGAGGTCAAAATCTATGAACAGGGAATGCAGATGACATGAAAAAATTGTTTTACCCAGTGAATAGTGTGGCCTGTAATACATTGTCAGTGGTAGAAGGCACATTAAATCGTTGCATTCAAAGGGGAGCTGAATAAGTATCTGAAAGGAATGGAATTGAGAATTGGGGTGGAGGCAGGGTACTGCACAAGCTGGATTTATTTACATAGAGCCAAAAGAGAGTCAACAGTGTTTCTGTGGTTACTGCAGATATTGCTCAGCAGTGCCCTGGACCCACCACCTTTGTCAGAAATGTGGATGTTAAATTCCCATTGCAAATTCCTGAAAATGAATCTAGGCAAGTTCAGAGAAATTTCAGGCATGGGTTTAAAAGTGGCAAGTAACATTTGCACTAATCTACGAGACACCATCATCTTCGGCAAGAAAGAGTCTAACAAATATTCTTAATACAACTTCTAAATCTTCCTCTCCCAGTTGTCCCATAAATTCTTTCATTTCAGATACGTATGCAGCTCCCTTCTGAATTCAACAATTGAATTTGCCTTTACCATTACTCTCAAATTATTGTTGTGTTGGGAAAAATGTAACTTTTGGTTCTTTTGGAATCAAATTTGATAGTTTGTGGATAAATGTATTCTACCAAACTATTGCAATTTCTTAAGTAACAATGCAACGTCTTCAGCAACAATTTTGATTTTCAAATGACGGAGGCTGTAAAGTAAATAGAACTAATTTAATTAAATTAATTAGAGCATTTAAGACAGATTTAGATTTTCTGGATTGATGCATTATTATATTTGGGGGAAAGTAAAAAGGCTATTTGTGCTCCTAGAGAAGGCTTCAATAGGCATGTTGCTTTCCAAAGCAAATTATTTTACTAGGTTACCCAGTATAGAGTACAAGCATTTGAAAGTGACCAAATGATGAGGAGCAAAATAAAATAGGGATTCTGATTTGATAAAAGAAAATGTTACATGCTATCTGAATGCAGTTCTGCTCACGGGTAACCAAACTCGCAGAACTGGGTCTCTGCGCATCTCTCTGCAATTGGATCCTCGACTTCCTCATTCACAGACCACAGTCTGTTCGTATTGGTGGAAATGTGTCAGCCTCGATAACAATCAGCACGGGAGCACCTCAAGGCTGCGTGCTCAGCCCCCTGCTGTACTCACTCTATACTCATGACTGCGTAGCCGGTCATAGTGCGAACTCCATCATCAAGTTCGCTGACGACACCACTGTTGTGGGACGTATCACTGATGGGGATGAGTCAGAGTATGGAAGAGAGATCGAGCGACTGTCCATATGGTGCCAGCACAATAACCTGGCCCTCAACCCCAGCAAAACCAAGGAACTGATTGTGGACTTTGGAAGGAGTAGGATGGGGACCCGCAGTTCCGTTTAAATCAACGGGTCGATGGTTGAAAGGGTCAAGAGCTTCAAATTCCTGGGCGTGCACATCTCTGAAGATCTTTCCTGGTCCGAGAACACTGATGCAATTATTAAGAAAGCACATCAGCGCCTCTACTTCCTGAGAAGATTACGGAGAGTCGGTTTGTCAAGGAGGACTCTCTCTAACTTCTACAGGTGCACAGTAGAGAGCATGCTGACTGGTTGCATCGTGGCTTGGTTCGGCAACGAGCGCCCTGAAGAGGAAAAGACTACAAAAAGTAGTAAACACTGCCCAGTCCATCATCGGCTCTGACCTCCCTTCCATCGAGGGGATCTATCGCAGTCGCTGCCTCAAAAAGGCTGGCAGTATCATCAAGGACCCACACCATCCTGGCCACACACTCATCTCCCCGCTACATTCAGGTAGAAGGTACAGGAGCCTGAAGACTGTAACGATAGCTACTTCCCCACAGCCATCAGGTTATTAAACTTGGCTCGGACAAAACTCTGAACATTAATAGCCCATTATCTGTTATTTGCACTTTATCAGTTTATTTATTCATGTGTGTATATATTTATATAGTGGTATATGGACACACTGATCCGTTCTGCAGTCATGCCTACTATGTTCTGTTGTGCTGAAGCAAAGCAAGAATTTCATTGTCCTATCAGGGACACATGACAATAAACTCTCTTGAATCTTGTCTGGTATTGAATGGTTAAATCCGCTTTAACGGAATTATCAGCTTTCACCGCACCTTTAGCTCTATTTGTTGTGATAGTACATACAATATAAATATTACATGGAAAAACTTTGTATCTTTTGAAAAGTTACGTGTATTAATATAACTTCATTATTTTATTTGCATGTATATCTTTTAAGGTCCATTCTGTCTTTATAAAATGGGGCTATACTTCTTTTCAACTCTGTTGAAAGTGTAAATGATTTATAAGCAACTCGTACTTTTTTCTCTGATAGAATTTGTGTCTAGTGAATATAGTGGCCAAGGAATTAACAAACTGAACGCAATCATACATTTATTGCTTAGCAGTGCAATTTTGTATAACATTTTATTGAGGTTTAACAGACATACAGTCACAAATAAATGTACCAGTATAAATTCTGAGCAGTTACATTAACCATCCTTACAGTAACAGTCACATATCAGGGTTACACCTTATATATTCATAATATCAATGATGGGTGTTGGGTATATATTAAAGGAAAGAGATGAGAGAATACCTCATTTTAATATTTAAAGAGATACTGTCTTCACAAAAAAGTGTTTGGCAAATCTTTTTTGTTTGGAGAGACAGAATAGGCATGCACCATTTTGAATCACGATATAATGATGGGGAGGTTCAATGATTTTTATTTGAGCAAGTTACATAATTGCATTGAGTTTGTAAACAAAAAAAACACTTTCTCAAAACACTTTTTTGATATCAGTATCCCTTTAAGATAGCTTTTCTGTGCACTGGAGTTCAGGAACCTCAGAGACACTGGAGTTGCCATTAACCCTGGTGTGATACAATGTGCTCCAGAATGGACTCCAAATTTATCACAGCTAGATTTTTGTGTACTGAGTATTTTTTAAAGCATTTAAAAAAATAATTTGTACATTTCCCCCCATTAAATCCTTACAGTTGCCACCCTTTAGCACCATTATGCTTCATACTTCAGTGGGGAAGATGGGACGGTTTCAAGCTGTGGAGGATTGGTGTTTTAGGATAACAAATCAGGAGTGAATCTTGAGTAAGGGATGATTTTGTTCCACATTCCGCTGGAGGGACCCGATCACAAGCAAACAGAACTTTTGTTCAAACTTGTCATTTGACAAATACTTTAGCACCACAGCAAATGGGGTTCTCTACCAGCTACATGTTGGATATATTCTATACATTAACAAAACTGTAATGTTTAGAGCACATTAAAATGCAGAGACCGCAACATCAAATTACAAGCTTTAAAAACACTTCAATCTGCTTTCTTAACTTAGGATGACTTCAGACATTTTTTATGTGGCCTGTTTAAAATTGCATGCTGAATTTTGAGGATGGCAGAAGAATAACCATGTGAATTTTGGAAAAGGCCACAGCTTGGAGCTCGCCACTATCCTAACTGAAGAAAGCAGCACACAGGTAAGCAGTCATTTTGGGGGAAAATGGTAACAATTGGGAGAGAATATAAATAGAAAAATATATAATTAAGTGGGGAGAACTCCTTGCTATTTTCATCTGCTGGCTAATAAGAGTATCGAGAGTTCCCCATTCATAATATTTTTCAAAATTATCAAGTATTAGTAATTAGTTACTAATCTGCACTCGTTGACCTAATTGTGGTATTGTTTGGATTTACATTTTATTAGAAGCTCTTGGTCTTATTGGTATTAATGTATCCTTCTGACAACAAAACTGGATAAGAGGGAACACAAAAAGCTATTTAGTCTTTCAAGTTGTTACCAGTTAAAAAGTGCTTCCCCAACTACAGGCTAAATCTGTTCCAATGGAACAGATTTTTTACAGGTTACCTTTAACATCATATCATTTAATTTTAGGCTGATTGTACTCTAGGTATTTTGTCAGATAATGTCAGCACTTTGCAACTCAGTACTCTGGATAATGTGACGCACCTGGGACCATTTGTACTGGGAAACATGTCCACAATGAAGTCAGCAGGTATGCAAGGTGGCGGCAATATGTGGCCGCCCATGTGGTGAAAAAAATGCAGTGTTACAAGCTTAATTTCCCCACAACACAGCAGTGCACAGTTCAGAACACTAGGCAGACCATTGGTTTCTCAGTAAACGTGCCAAAGTGTTGCACATGATTCCTTTCATTGGACCAGATGCAAATATCTGAAAAACATTAACTTTCAGGACAGCAGAATTCCTTCATCATGAGAAATGGAAAAATCTAAGTCACATATAGTACTAGAAACTGTTTTTTTCTAGTGTGTCAATGTAAAAAGCTGGCTGTTTCTGAATAAACTATTGATTTTTTTTCCCCAAAAGAAAAGGTAAGCAGCTCTCAACAGTAAACCACCTACTCAACAAACGACTGATTAGTGAGAACCAGATCAGAAAAGTTGTGTTTTTCTCTCTCAGTCAGCCAACTGGATCTACAGTAGAAAGAAACAATATACTAGAGGAACAAAAGAATACACAACAAACCGATACACAACTGTGTACACTTTGCACAAAAAAAACAATACATTTATTCAAGTGTTCTCCAGCACAAGTACATAAGAAAGGAGCATTATTGGGCATTGAAAACAGGATGGAGGTTGACTGCTACATCTGCTGCACCTACTGACCTTTCCATAAACAGCTATGTCACAAGCAATACACAGTAATACAATATTCACTGAAATACAATCTTCAGTGAACTCTCCTAATTTTGAAATGCACATTATTGTCAATAAATATTATCAAAGTTATAATGACAGTAAAATGAAGGAATAAAACCAAAAATACTGCTTGCTGCATGGAATGTGGAAAGAAAATGCACTGCTGCTGGGGATCAAGCAAATACATATGTAACAGTAAAAGGATTAGCAAATTTACTACATCGTCTTCAATATGAATACATGATTCCCACAAATAAGCACCAACTACGGCACTGTCTAGGCTAAAACACATGAAACTGATTTTTTTTCTTTTCAAGTACAAAGTTAAAATGCCTTTTTTTCTTAAAAGAGTAAAATAAGAGTGCTTTTTCTTGACTACGAGAACTCAATGAATCATAGTCAAGATAGCAGATTTCTTTCAATATTTCAGAAAAAAAAATGTGTAGCACCATATGAATCAACAACTGCTTTAAGGAAACCTGTTGGCTGTGTTTGATCAAGTACTGACAGTAGAAGTATGATTTGCATAAACAACTTAACAAAAATATATGCTAACAAAAGGATAAGGAAAAGAAAAAAAGGCAAAATTACATCATCAAGCTGCACTGTATTGACTTGTACCTGATTTATATGCAGCTACAAGAAGGGGTATTCCTGGTATAAAAGAGACCCCGAAGGAAATTAAAAAAAAAATCAACCAGAAATAAAAGGAAATCACAGATGTAAAAAATTCATCAGTCCTTCAGTAAAAAAGTGCAGCCTGTCATTTAGTTTTGGATGACCAAAAACATCACTGCATGTTGGCTGGCTATTTGAGGTGCTTATAAATGATCTGTTACATAAGCACCAGGCCTTGGCCCAAGGATTCATGCTTAAGAAAAAAGCACCATTTTCTGTTATATATTTTTATCTTATTGTACAAACATGATAGAAAAATTACAGTCATGGCAAAGAGTCCTTAAAAGTGACCTCTTGAGCTTATGAAAATATTACTATATTTTCAAACTCAAGCCACTGAAGACCACCTCGATGTTGCTCTGTCCTGATTATATTACAATTCTGCCTCTTGTAAACGGTAAGGCAACATCAGAGCTGATGCTTTCGATCACCTTTTGTAAAAGCACCATTGCAGAAATTGTTGCACAGTTGTACCTTTTTTAAGCTATCAGTGTTATGGAAATGAAACGTACTGGCAGCTGATATATTGTTTCTCCATGGTTTCTGGTTGGAGGCACCTGAAATGTAAATAACTGTTATTTTTTGCTTGAGATAGATACCAGAAATGGTGCTGGTAAGGTAAGGCTCAGCTGGCTGACTTGATGTTCCAGGCTCTGTTCATATCCATCTTCTTCCTGGTGCTCTTATCCACCTACACAAGGCAAAATTGTCTTTTTCCCAGAGCTGCAAAGGATTGAACAGCCTCATCTCAAGTACAGCTTGAACACAACAAAAACAAAACTTACAAAATCACACATTAAAATAGCTGAAAATTAAAAACATTATAAAAATTAAATAGGATAAAAAGGATGACATTTAAAATACGTAAAATTAAGTAACATCTAACAAAAGATGAAATTTTTCCTTGGAGTAAATTAATATTTTTTTTAATGTTCCTTTGTCTTCTTTGCTTTCAAACACAGGCAAAATATTCTTTCAGTGGTGCAAACAGGTGACGGATGACTGGAACACTCCAGGATCTCCCCAGAAGTCTTTGTCGGGCAAGGCGGCTCATATTGGAGACATCTGTGTAATGGACTGGGAAACCAAATACCCTGAAGAGAAAGTAAAGAAACTTCTATTGTTCAAATATATTCCAATGAATGTTTCTTCCAAGGAGGCTTTTATTGCTTTAACACCATTAAAACCATATCAGTCCATGCACATGCATGTAACTCGACCTAATTTGTTACATACAGATAAAATCTGGAAAATTGGTAAATTTAAACAAAAAGATTTTGAAATTGTATTGCTTTCACTCCAAGCAGCTAGTTTTGGAGTCCCACTTCAGTTGACAAAGAAGTCAAGCTAGTCTGCATAATAAAATCTAAACTAAACATTTTATAAACCAATACAAAGGAGAACATTTCAGTTCCTTCCTCACATATGATCAGATTATTACATGATATGATGCCCAGAAATCTAGCCATTCCCTCCTATTTTGCCACTTTTCAGGCTAAAACAACTTCTGCTATAAGCTGCAATTAGCCAATACATCTATGATTGTTTTTTTTCTGGCATCTGTGCATCATAAGTAAACAGAAACTTGAAAAGTCTGCACTGATGAGAAAGTGGAAGAATTTATAAAGTCATTGAGATTACATAAAAACTGACCCTACACCGCAAGCTGTGCCTTGTCTTGCTTTTCTCTCTGGCACACAATTATGTCATTATGACCATGATGTAAGAGCTTCCTTCTCTTCTCTGTAGCCTTTGGACACAAATGCCATAAAGTTGCTCTTGAAATCCGGTTGTCTATTGCCCCTGGCTTAGTTCTATTCTTTTCCATTCAATCATTGTCAGATAAATTCCAGCAGTGGCTTATTTTACTGTACACAATGCTACCTCTGAAGCTCTAAAATAATCCATCATTGGCTCCTTCCCCTATCAATATTGTGGCTGCACAGCCAAATAAATAAATATAGCCTTCACATGCAAGCTTATATGTACTAGTTTTCAATATCCTCAAACTCGCTTCACTGCTTTTCTGTCTTTGTATTGTAGGGTACCAGACTTGAATAAGATTTAATTTCTTTCTGTGATCACTTTGCAGGTTATCTGAAAATAAATTGAGTTTGATGATGGCTTCTCTGTTACAATGGGGCATGGGGTTGATTCAGAATTTTGCTATGGTCATAGGAGACATTTATTCAAAATGTGCCAACTGTGCACTTGAGTTATTATTGTGGATATAGCAGGGCCTATGGAGGAGAAATTGGTTGAATTCAGGGGAACATCCCTTTTGAACCATGCATGGATGGTGAGTTAGGCTGTGGCTTTCAAACAAAATGTGGAGTGGGGTAAGGAACATATCTATTTCATTAATAAATAGATCTAGGACCCAATATATGAATAGGTTTTGTTTCCTGGACCTTCTGAGTGTTTATATCTTTAATTCAAATTTCCAACATTTGCAGTTCTTTAAAAAAAAATCTTTATTATCTATTTATTCACTTGTAGTTGCTAGATGAACTGTTTCCATCCAAAATATCTCAGCAAAATACAACATCAGCTGTCCATTTTAGATAACCACCCGTTCCCATGAAAACTGATCAGTGTGAATTTAACCATGGAATCAACTTCCATACAGAATGGGTGCAAGTTAATCCACTACAAAATAGTTATGTTTTCTGTCCATTCTATGCTCAAAAGACAAACGCAAGCATATCAAGTTCGATTGAAGCTGCCCGGACTATCTTTAATCAGACTTTACTGAACTATATCTTGCACTAATCATTATTCCCTTTACCCTGTATCTGTTCACTGTGGACAGCTTGATTGTAATCATGTACAATCTTTCCACTGAATGGGTGCATGAAACAAAAAAGCTAAACTAAACAAAATAGTTCATTTGATTTGATGCAAACAGTCAATTTTTGACATTTTGCTGCCGCTAGCAAGAAAATGAAAGGACAGGTTACTTGTGATTTTCCAGGTCTTGCAAGCAGCCTCTGGGGGTATAAATGCAGAAACTGCCACATAACAGCATGTAATTCCCTAATTCATATTCATATCATCATATTATAAATAAAATCGAGGTATTTGAAGCATATGTGTAAGTGTGACTGAAATACACCAAGGTCCAGATTATATAGTAAAAATTGGGACTTCATTCACGAGAGAACCATAACAGTACAAAGGAGAGACCTGAAAACCAATATAGATTAAATTTGAGAAAATAAAATGGTTGCAGTGGGAGTAATTTATCACTTTCAGCACACTGATGTAAAGTGAAGAAGGTGCATACACACAGGTAGCAATGAAAGAAGCAAACAATGTGACAGTAATGGTTAATTATGAAAGTTTTAGTTTTTTTTGTTTTAGAGATACAGCGCGGAAACAGGACCTTTGGTCCACCGAGTATGCACCAACCAGCGATCCCCGCACATTAACACTATTCTACATACACTAGGGATAATATTTTATACTTATAGCAAGCCAATTAACCTACAAACCTATACGTCTTTGGAGTATGGGAGGAAACCGAAGATCTCGGAGAAAACCCACGTGGTCACGGGGAGAACGTACAAACGCCATACAGACAGCACCCGTAGTCAGGACCGAACCCGGGTCTCTGGTGCTGCAAGGGTTGTGAGGCAGCAACTCTACCGTTGCGCCACTGCGCAAAGTTTAAGAAATAAATTGTAGGCCAAAATACAAAATGGAATAGATATTTTGAAATTTCGTAAATCAATACACCATGCCAACTGGCAATACTCATTTCAGTTTTGAGGAATGAAGCAGTGAGTGAACATTAAAAAAATTATATGTTTTGAATTCATTGCTAAGTTTAAAGGTAAGAAAGGTGACTAACAGTTACAGTATGTTATGAACTCTCAGCAAGGTCAAACTCAAAGCAATTAATTAATAGCTTTAGAATTGTGAGAAAATGACCTTTGGTTATTCCATTGAACAGCGATGATATTATTTAATTCTGACCAGCAATTTGTGAGGACCTCAGAAATGGTAACATTTCATTGAATTGAGGTGTTTAAAAGGGGGGGATAGATTTATACTTGGGAATTAAATACATGAAGGGTTAACAAGAAGGATAAAAAAAAATTGGTGTTGCCAAGATATGGACTGGACAAACAACACATAATGGAGGCATCAGCCTGCAAATCCAACTTCACCATGATGAAGACCCAGTAAATAACAAACAATTCAGTCTCTGCTTGTATTTATGTGCAGCCTTTGCTGCTTTGTCAGGGAAATGAAAACATAGGTACACAAAAATGCTGGAGAAACTCAGCGGGTGCAGCAGCATCTATGGAGCGAAGGAAATAGGCAACGTTTCGGGCCGAAACCCTTCTTCAGACAAACATAGATTGGATGTGGCTGCAGTTCTTGGACCACTTCATATTTTTACAGTTGAACAGGTACTTCGGATCTGTCTTCACTAAGGAAGACATAAACAATCTCCAAGAAGTACGGGAGGACAGAGGATCTAAGGGGGTCAAGGAACTGAAATAAATGTTCATTAGGCGAGAAATAGTATTGGGTAGGCTAATGGGACTGAAGGATGATAAATCCCCTGGGCCTGATGGTCTGCATCCCAGGGTCCTCAGGGAGCTGGCTCTAGAAATAGTGGACGCATTGGTGATAATTTTCCAATGTTCAATAGATTCAGGATCAGTTCCTGTGGATTGGAGGATAGCTAATGTTATCCCACTTTTCAAGAAAGGAGCGAGAGAGAAAACGAGGAATTACAGACCAGTTAGCCCGACTTCGGTGGTGGGAAAGATGCTGGTCAATTATTAAAGAGGTAATAATGGGGCATTTAGATAGCAGTAAAAGGACTAGTCCAAATCAGCATGGATTTACGAGAGGAAAATCATGCTTGACTAATCTTCTGGAATTTTTTGAGGATGTGACAAGTAAAATGGATGAAGGGGAGCCAGTGGATGTAGTGTATCTAGACTTTCAGAAAGCCTTTGATAAGGTCCCGCACGGGAGACTGGTGACTAAAATGAGAGCGCATGGTATTGGGGATAGGGTGTTGACGTGGATAGAAAATTGGTTGGCAGACAGGAAGCAAAGTGTAGGAGTGAACGGGTCCTTTTCAGAATGGCAGGCAGTGGTGAGTGGAGTGCCGCAAGGCTCGGTGTTGGGGCCGCAACTGTTTACCATATATATTAATGATTTGGAAGAGGGAATTAGGAGCAACACTAGCAAGTTTGCGGATGACACAAAGCTGGGTGGCAGTGTGAACTGTGAAGAGGATGTTAGGAGGTTGCAGGGTGACCTGGACAGGTTGAGTGAGTGGGCAGATGCGTGGCAGATGCAGTATAATATAGATAAATGTGAGGTTATCCACTTTGGTGGCAAAAACAAGGGGGCAGATTATTATCTCAATGGAGTTAGGTTAGGTAAGGGGGAGGTACAGTGAGACCTGGGTGTCCTTGTACACCGGTCACTGAAAGTTGGCATGCAGGTATAGCAGGCGGTGAAAAAAGCTAATGGAATGTTGGCCTTCATAACAAGAGGATTTCAGTATAGGAGTAGAGAGGTTCTTCTGCAGTTGTATAGGGCTCTGGTAAGACTACATCTGGAGTATTGCATACAGTTTTGGTCTCCTAATTTGAGGAAGGACATCTTTGTGATTGAGGCAGTGCAGTGTAGGTTCACGAGATTGATCCCTGGGATGGCGGGACTGTCATATGAGGAAAGATTGAAAAGACTAGGTTTGTATTCACTGGAGTTTAGAAGGATGAGGGGGAATCTTATAAAAACATATAAAATTATATAAGGACTGGACAAGCTAGATGCAGGATAATTGTTCCCAATGTTGGGCGAGTCCAGAACCAGGGGTCACAGTCTTAGAATAAAGGGGAGGCCATTTAAGACTGAGGTGAGAAAAAACATTTTCACCCAGAGAGTTGTGAATTTGTGGAATTCCCTGCCACAGAGGACAGTGGAGGCCAAATCACTGGATGGATTTAAGAGAGAGTTAGATAGAGCTCTAGGGGCTAGTGGAATCTAGGGATATGGGAAGAAGGTAGGCACGGGTTATTGATTGGGGACGATCAACCATGATCACAATAAATGGCGGTGCTGGCTCGAAGGGCCGAATGGCCTCCTCCTGCACCTATTTTATGTGTGTCTATGTTTCTACATAATAGCCTTGTATGATTTTGGACAAAATAGCTCGGTGAAATTGAAGGCTACATTGAATGGTAAAATGGTACAATATGTTCCACAGACTAGAAGTCTTATCCCCATGTAATATTAGATCCAAATATTGACTCAAAATATTTTAAGTATTATCTCTAATTCTTTTTGTGAAATATATGATACAAGTACAGGCCATTGGATGTACTGGTAATGACTAACAAATCCATTAGCTGCATGTGATCTTGTTAAGAATCTCAGAAATTGGGAATATCCACAAAAAGTATTGAAAAAAAAACCTGTTGGAAGCTTAGTAAGTAAATAAAGAGTTAGCAAATGAAACAAATAGGTACAGGGAGAGGTGAAGAGTTAAAAATTCAACGTCACATTAAAAAGGAAATTTATATTAGTTGTAATTTTATATTTTACAAATATTGAAACAGTTTTGGATATTTTGCCCACTGTCCTTCTCCCCAAGTGACGAGTGGCAGAAGATTTGGGAATGCTTTCCAACAAAATACTTTTTATTAAACCATGCCATATCAACGTTCAATTTACTGCACTAACTATAAGAAGTGGAAGTGAAAAAACTGAGATCAGATAAGAATGAAACAAGTGTACCTTTCCATTTCAGTGCACCAGAGAATGTCTTCCTTTTCATTCATTAGGACTGGGAAATGCTGATCTTTGCCCTGCTTGACAGAATTAGATCTAGTGGTGATGGTTCGCACTTTGCTGAACTAAAAGAAAAAAGTCAAGCTTAAGACAAAAAAAAAAAAAAAATCCTAAAATAAAGAAACTATTGTTTACATTTTACAATAACTTATTGAAGAACAATGGCATTTGTGAATTTATTTTTGTACCATTCCTGGTGTAACATGAGTTGTAGGCTTCATGTTAGTGAGATGCTCCACACACAAATATAAAACAAGCTAAACAAATATAGCATTTCTGGAATTGAACAAATATATAACAAAATAAATTTGAAGTCTTTGCAAGCCTGTTTTGCAGTGGGTAAAATAGGTGGTTGAGGAAGACAGATTGGTGGTTGGGTGGGAGAATTGATTGATAGGAATGTGCATTGTTGGGGGACAATTGGTAATCAAGCTTTGAGGTGACTAAGGTGTGATTGGTCATCCCAAGTTTCGGTCATTGGGTTGTCCATTGGTTACAGGGTAAAGATCAAGGTTGTGAGCTTGATATGATGTTCAGTGTTTGCTCTGGATGCAGAAGGTTTAAAGGGTCTGAAGAACAGCTTTGTGAGTGGCTACCCAGTCAGTTTCCATCACCAACTGAGTTTCCACTGAGTCTGATTAACTTTAAATCATGCACAACCTGCCGCACAGGCACTGTAAGAATATGCCTTTGCATGAATGCCTCATCAACAACATATGTTATAGATATAAACATTTATAAATGACTATGCTTATGTGGTGTTCCATTGGAAGCTTATCCAGTGACACAAAACAAAAACTGCCGACCATGGAACTTTCATGATATACCAACATTTTAATATTTTTTTCATTGAAATTGTATCACAGAACATTAAAAATGTGGCATCATGTGAACCAATTTCTTGGCACAAATATTTTACCTGATAATTCTGGTCAATGAAAGCTGACCTCCTCACCAACACTTCTTGTTTCGGTGACACTTGCATTAATAATGACTGAATCGTTAGAGGAATTTCATCAGCTCTGTAATATTATTATTTTTGCATTTTGTACATGATATTGGCACTTTATGATTGGTTGACTATCAATGTACCTGTCCAAATGTTTTTTAATTGTTGTGATAGTACCTGCCTCAACAACCTCCTCTGGATTCTAATCGTAGCCCTATGTATTAATTCTATCCCCTCAACTATCAATCCTATTCCAAGTAATCAACCACTTTACACAACCCAACCACTCACCCAATTCAATCCTAGATTGCCTATTTTATCAACACTACTTCCCTGATTAGATGCAAATTCTACTCCCAAACTCTTTGTCTGTTGTACCTTGCAATTTACGCCTGACCGGCTACAATGTTCAATCCTTGAACTTCAAAACTTTTTTCCAATCCTACTCCTTGACCACTATCCTACCGATAAACTGCTAATCCTATCTCCAGAAATCAGTCCCACCTCGCATCCAACACATTCCTTGACCCATTTACCCAACATTCATCCCCAACGTTTCTCCCTCCCAGCCTCAAATGCTTTTCCGCCTTGCCTCACTTGCTTGCTCCTCACCCTTTAGTCTCAGCTCCAGGTTTATTGTGATTTCCTCTGCTCACTTTGCATTAAAGGAACAATAACAGGGAATACTGCAAATGTGCACTGCAGAGTGAGTACTTATCAACCTGCTACAAACCAGCTGACAAATGCTATAATAGGGCCAGCCATTTTCTGTAAATGATTGCATCATCTACTGTGTTACGATGTATATAACACTAACATGTTTCCAGTTAGCCTACTTTTGATGAAAATAGTATCAGAACTGTTCTGCTGCATACGTTTGGCATAAGGTGCACTAATTTTGGTTAAAAATATCAGCAATCTTCTGCCACTTACTTAAATATAACAAAATATCTTCGCATTAAGCCTTTTGAAAATAACTGTACCAGACATAATTACGTGTAACTTAAATCTCTTCGTGGTTACTGGTTTATTTTTAAGTAATCATATTCAACCAATCTTTACTGCATCAGACATTAAAAGTAACTTTTTCCTTCAACATTACACGATAGTCTATGCCTGCCAAACTTGAAATACTGAAGTTTATCAGAAGTGGCTAGTTTGAAAGCTTGTTTAGTGCTAAAATTCTCACACAGTTTAACATTTTATCCTAGCCAACCTCTAATATCATTAAATTCCAAACCCTGTGATTTCAGCAGGAATTGACTGTAAATATCTCACTGGAAATATCCTGTGAGCTTTTGTCCTCAGATGAGTTCATCATCATATTTGTTAATAGCTATAAACTCTTGATCTACGAGTTCTATTTTGCACATTACTTATCCAAATGGCAGGGAGGAAAGATGGCAGAAGAGTTTGTGTTTACTTGAGAACAAATCCCTTACCACAATGCCAGAGGATGCATGGCTTTAGAAAGACTCAGTGTTATACAATTGAATCGTAATTGTGTGTAACTTGTTCTATTTCTTTACTGTTAAATATTATATTAAATAAGAATGCATTTGCAAACACAATTCTTACAAAGACATGGCAACCTCAGGTTGCTCAATTATACTTTAATATCAAGCAGCTAATTACAGTAGAATGGGAATTGGAGTGACAAATTTGCACACAGAAAGATCTCTCAGAACAATTTGATTTTTTTTAGTTATATTGATTGAAGGATCAATATCCATTAGGGTCTCATGGTCACTGCTCTGCTCCTCTTCAAGATTGTGGCATGGGATTGTTCTCACTGAGAGAGCAGAAATGGTCTTGGTTTAACCTCATGCAAAAGTTAGCACATTCAACAGCTGTGTCGATGCTAAAGCCGAGGTGAATCAAGTGGAAGCAAGTAATCTTGATGATTTAGTTCCGTTTAATTTAGTTTAGAGATACAGCGTGGAAACTGTCCCTTTGGCCTACTGAGTCCACGGCGACCAACGATCCCCGTACACTAGCACTATGCTGTACTCACTACGGACAATTTACAATTATATCAAGCCAATTAGCCGACAAACCTGCACAACTTCACAGTATGGGAGGAAACCCACACAGGTCACCGGGAGAAGTACAAACTCCATACAGTCAAACACCCATAGTCAGGATCGAACCTGGGTCTCTGGCGCTGTAAGGCAGCATCTCTACTGCTGTGCCACCATGCCACCTGAATCCATAAATTTACGGAGAGGATCTCAGATTGGGGTCAGATATGGCACGAAAGTTGTAAAGGCCTTGTCCACTGTCAGACAGTTGCCGGGAATAGGAATGCAGTTCATGCCTGAGAAACTAACTTTATTATGACCTTCAGTCTGAAGAAGGGTCTCGACCCAAAATGTCACCCATTCCTTCTCTCCAGAGCATGCCTGTCCCTCTGAGTTACTCCAGTATTTTGTGCCTACCTAATTTTATTATGAGATGGGGGAAAGGATCACAACAATGGCTCTGGTCTGATCAATATTTAATATAAGTAAATTTCCATTAACAAGATACTGGTTATTGATAAAGGAGTCTGTCAAGCTTGCACATCAGGTTCGTGGTCCTGGCATTTAATGTTGTTAATTTATCAGCTGACAAAAAGGAATGAGAACAGAATTTTTGAATAATTAATTAATATTGCATAAAACATTTAAGTTCAGGACTCATGGAAAATTATTTTTCACCTTATCACATCTTCTTTCTCAGCATTATCAATAATTAGGAATATATAAATGGGTATATGCTTTCAACTGGAAGTACTGATTCTTGTTCCTGAATGTGTAACTCGGTGGCAATGTGGTTACAAATGCTGTCTTTGAGCACATCCAGAATAATCAGATGAAAGATTCCACCTTGTTGGGTATTGGAGTCCAAGAAAAAATATCTGTGCATTGCACCAAACCAATTTTTTGAAATGTGCACCTGTAGTACAATGAGAATATAGTAAATTTGCTCTGTTTTTAATTAACATTCACTTTTGATTCATCAAATTATTTGTGAATTGGTTACACAAATTCAGGGGATTTTGGTATAAATATATAACCAATGTAACAAAATAATGTTTGCATGGGAATTTTACTCTTAAAAGATAACCTCGCTCAGGGGTATGTGTAAGTAAGAAGTATCCTTCTGTTGCCGCATTATTGAGGCCGACATTAAGGCAGTATAATGGGACTGTACAAACTAGTTTAGCTCTCCATACAATGCAGAGCACATAACATTAAAATATTCCTTTCCTATCTATCCCATTTTATTCTAAAGACTGCTAATATATAAACAGAAATGAACAATTTATGTACATAATAGAATTAAAAGTCACTGAAGTAATTAATAATGTCTACATATATTGGCATTTAACAATGAAATGAAAATGAAACATAACCTGGGAATAAATATACAAAGATTTACAAAGATCAGTCGCAAGCTGATTTGATATCAAAAGATATATACATTATCAAACTATCTGCAAATACTTTCCCTGCGTACGGTTGGAGAATTCCCTCAGAGCCCTGATTTCCACAAAACACATTCATCATAGTTAAATGCACTATTATCAAGCAATGTCATTTAAATAGTTCAGTTGCAGCAGGGATCAGCTGGCAATCTTGGATACTGTAGCTTGAACTGTCCGCTCAATTTGAATGTGACAACAGAAATAATTGAAGGTCAACATCATAATTTTGGTTCTACAAAATGGCATCCAACCCATTCTGCATTTTTGAAGCTCAGAACTACAATTAAATGCAAACATTTACCAAATGAATTAACAGCATACCAACATTTCTGCATGTACAATGCTGCTCCAAACATTATTAGACAAAGTACCACATAAAACAAACAATGATGCTGCATCCTAAAATGCTTTAAAACGAACCAAATGTTTGGAAGTAGGATCATTTGGTTATGTAGATTTATACAATTAATTCAGCCCAGTGAGAGCCCAGTGGATAAAATAAGGCTGGTATGCACATGACACTGTTGGCTGCTGTACATTAATCTAGTTTTTAACTTTGTAGAGGTGCCAGCTTGTGCGTGCCATCACAATATCATCACCGTGATTCTTATCAATCACCCTACATAATTAATTTGGCCAAACTAAGCCAATATTGATAATATATTCTAATAGTATAACTAGGAAAATGGGTAAGAGCAAATTCACACTGTTGAAATGAGTGAATGCACATTCTGCATATATAGGGTCAATCCAGTCTGCTTGCATCCAAGGGGGAAAACATTGAGAACTATTGACATGGAATGACATAGTAAAGAAAAAAACATTTTTATAAAAGTTATTATCTGAATAACCTAATCAATATATAATTCTAATACATAATACATAAACATTCAAATATACCACAAATATATAATTATTGAATTGTTGGTATTAAGGACAGAATAATGCAAGCTTTCAAACGTTTCCAATGTTCCAATAAAGGATGCAAGACAGCTACATTTTAAAAGCCAAATTCTCTTAGTTTTGTTATGTTCAAGGCAGGCAGAATGTTGCCTGTGCACAAGTAAAGGCAGGTTTGATTGCACCAAGTTCAGGCTTCTTCCATTGTCAAAATCTCAAGTCCATTTTTGGACGACCATATGGCATGTCAGACAGAGAGACAGATGGAAGCAAACAGAGGAATTATACCATATGAAGCCGTTCCAGCACTTTTCTCCTACATAACCTGAATGCCAGGGATACCTGCTGAGCAACTGCAGCATGAATAAAGGAACAAAGCTGTTCTCATCAATGTCATCACACAAGATCACAAATGACACGGCTAGCCTATTTTCTGAATTTCCTGAGGTGGTTATCTTTATTTCAACTTTAATGTTCCAGGCAGCCATTCAATACATTTAATTGCTTTGAAGTCCAGGATCTAACCCGGGATCACAGCATGCCTATGGTTAATGGCAAAATTCTGCCCCGTGCCTATTCTAAACTGGACAATTCCTAATGAAGGTTTTGTCAAGCAAAACCATTAACTGTTTTTTTTTCACAGATGCTGATTGAACTATGGACTGAACTTTTCCAGCATATTCTTTGTTTCAGATTTCCAGCATCTGCAGTTTAATTTTAATTTGTATTAACCTCCCAAAGAAGTTCAGCTACGGAGAAGAGTAGTAGGCCCCCTTCAGTCATGACTGACCATGGGTGATGCATCCTAGTTTGCAGGTGATGTGTGGTAGGATGCAAGCCTGGGCGATGGCATATGGAGGACAGGCTGTTGCCCATGCAGCATGTCCCCCCTCTCCACGTCGCTGATCGATCCAAAGGAACAGCAGGGCCATTACAGTTTGGCACCAGCGCCGTTGCAGGAGCGAGGTTGTAGACTACGACGAACTGCCTTAGGGGCTCCGACTCCGGATTTTCTTGAGGTTTACTCCAGGAGCCTTTTCCATGACTGGATATGGCCACAAGGCAGTGGAGGTTTTAAATCAGAGTTTTCCCTCTCCTAGATGGACTGCCTTCCCAGGCTGACGAGCCCCATCTGCCCGAGACTCATGGGGGTGGGAGCATCTACCTTCCTGTGCAGGTCTATAGCACTTGCCCACTATGAAGTAAAGCTCCATAAAATAGAGATACAACAAAACTGCAGATGCTGGAATCTTGATCAAAACACAAAGTGCTGGAAGAACTCAGCAGGTCAAGCAGCATCTGTGGAGGGAATGGACGGGCAACATTTTGGGTCAACGGTTTCATGTAGTGCTCAACAGTTACATCTCCATTTGACAGTTGGCAAGGATAAAAATAGAGCGTTGATACCTGGATGAAGGATTTCTTTCCAGAGATTGCTTGGGAGGATGCGGTATGCTCATGATTAGTGCAAATCTAATCACAACCCCATGCGTTAGCTGGACATCAGCTTAATTTGCTTTATCCCCTTGATGTTGAGTTTTTGTTTTCAGAAGACGCTCCTGAACTTGCAAAGAGTTTTTGGTGATTGAATTTAAGGAGCCAAAATGTCATCTATTTTAAGGGGGGGATTAATGGGCATCCACGGAGAATCGGGTAAAATTCATGTTTATTTTTTCCTCAAGTGTAAATATTTGCAGCTTTAAAGAAAATTCTCTAATTCAAAGGTGATTTTCCCTCTCCCATAACCGCACACCATTCCTGTACAAGAGGGCTGGAGGAGGATGTGCTCCCATGGAATCATTATCTCTTTCACGAATAAGCCTAGGAAACGTCTGTTTTGTCAGGCAATTCTATATTATGTGGTTTGGCTTTGTCCTTTTGACTTCATGAATGAGATTGTGAACTCATGCCATTTTATATAAAATGATATCACACTCATCTTGAATGAATCATCAAATGTAACAACAGAAGTCAAGAGCAAATGATCAGAAAGATTATAATGGCTTAGAAACACAGTAATTTGGTACCCAAATGCACCATCCTACAGAGCTCCAAGACAAAGGTTTCAGACAAAGAATTTCTCATGTGCCCGAGTTCACAACCTTATCATGGTCAACAATGGATGAGATTGTATCTATCTGAAGGATGGGATCAGAGTCAGACCCCGGGAACTGCAGACCAGTCTCTCCAAAAGCAAAAGTATTAAAAGCTCATGGAAACCACAGTTAATGAGAAGCTTTTACTTTAGACTTTAGACTAAAGAGCATGGAAATAGGTCCTTTGGCCTATCGAATCCACGCGGACCAGCGATCACCCTGTACACTAGTACTATCCTAAACACTAGGGACAATTCTCAATTTTTTACTGAAGGCAATTAACCTACAAACCTCTACATCTTTGGAGTATCGAAGGAAACCAGAGCACCCAGAGAAAACCCACGCGGTCACAGGGAGAACGTGCAAACTCTGTACAGACAACACCCGTAGTCAGGATCGAACCCGGGTCTCTGGTGCTGTAAGGCAGCAACTCTACCGCTGCACCACTGTGCTGCCCGGTAGCTGGTACATCATCTTAGATTATAGTAACCTATGATGTTTGATAACAGGATAGAGTAAAGCAGTTGACGCAGGATGTCCTCGAGATCCAAAAATGGAGTGATTCTCTTGATGTCCAGTGGCCTAATACTGTAGACTTTGACGTTAGACCTTCGGGAGGGTATGGCATTCTCCACACTGACAAGAAAGCCTCATGTGGTAAAATTAGTGAGCTGTTTAACTGGATACAACTCTTACTCAGAAGATGCAAACACCAGGTCATGGTTAATGGATGCTTATCTTCTTATCTCAAACACCTACGCGGGGGTTCTTCGAAAAGTGTGCTTGGCCCCACTATTGTTGTCTTCATCAGTGACTTGGTAGATTCATCAAAAGTGATGTTCTCTTTGATAACCCTCTAAAGAATGGTTAACTTCCAATCTGAAAGACAAGCAGCGACTAAATCACTGCAGGAATAGACAGAACTGGACAGTGGGCAGACAAACGGTGTGTTATATTCAACGCTAAGTAGATTACTCGGACAAGAAAGCTTAATGCAGCCCACCCATCTTAACTCTGTAAGATTATAATGTCAGCTCAGCTCCTTGGATTTGCAATCAAATCTGACCTATACTTTGAAAATCAAGTGATCTTGGGTGGATAAGCTAGCAGAGCAGAGTTCCTCAAAAAAATTCAGCACTATTTGTCACCAGCAGAAAATTCAACATTCTACATAGCCCATAAATGTCAAGCAATGGAACAAAGTTACCCCATTTTAAAATGTTTTGCCGATTGCTGGACTAAGATCGGTCCGAAGCCCTGCTGACAAGGGTATAGTATGAGATTTGCTTGCTCTGCATTAGAAACCATCTTCCACAACAGGATGCGGTCAGACAGTCAATTCTCTACGTTCTTCATCAAACAGCTCCATAAAGTTATGAGAGCTCAAGGCAAAACACATTTAAGAAAGGAGCATAAAATCTGTTGGATTTGCATCTCAATATTCTGTCTAACTTCAAACACATTGCACAGAGAATACCAGCGGTGAAGCTTAACACACCGGTTCTCCTGCCTCTCCAGACAGAGTAGTCATCTAGAGCTCTACTGTTGTATGCAGAACTTCAATTGCAAAAGTAATCATCACTTCTTGAACCAGGGTGGCTTGAGAAAATCAGAAAATTGGATTTGGATTTTGGTACCACAGATCATCTTTTTCATGCCCCTTTTCACCCGGGTCAAATTTAGGTGCTTGTTACATCTACACCCATTGTTGTGTCACCCAATATAAAAAGAAAGAAAAAATGAAGGGTGTCTCCAAGATCAAGGAGAAAATTGAAGGGAGAGTTGCTTCTTGCCCAATCCAGTGATTATCATGGAAAGGGCAAAAGATAATATTTCCAATGTTAACACACCTAAAAGAAGCATGGATAGAAATTTATCCAAGATGGCGCAAAACAAACAGCATAGCATCAATCATCGTTTTAACACAGTGATAGTTAAATTCCATGGAATAAAATGAAATGCTGAGTGTAATGATACCAACAGGTAAAATATTTTTTTCAACTTGCTGTGGTATTTATAAAAAATCTTTTAAATTGACTTTACGTTGTATTTTTTTAAATGACCATAATGCAGCTTCTATTTTGGAAACACCACACTTGAAAAAATAAACCCAATAAGATGGACAAGAAAACTGAATTTTGAAATATGAACTTTTTTGTTGGGGATCAGAGATAAAAATGTTTGTGGACCACAACAAACCAATATTGAAAAGTAAATATATTGGGAAACATTAACTGTTCTGGACGCATAAGAGACTGCAGATGCTGGAATTTTGAGCAAAAACAAACCTCTGGAGGAACTGAGCGGAACATGCAGCATCTATGCATAATTGGTAAGAAAGATTACCAATTATGCAGATCAGAGATCAGATAAGGAAGGTGATACCTTGATACAAGAGTGTATCAATATCCATTGATTTAATTACAGAAATGTGTGCCACCAATCAAACCAAAATACCGGCCAAAATTTGTGGCTGCATTGATGAAGTTGTCACTGTTCACGGTCATTATTATGCCCCAATAAGCAGTATCTTTATTGATCCACACACATTGCATTAAACATGGAGATGTGGCATCTGTTGTCAAAGATATCCTGTTCCTCCATTGGGTGCAGTGTGGTAGTCTTTGCAGAGGAATTCATCACAGAATTATTGGTTTGATGAGATGTCTAATTTTATATAAACTACTTTGAAGAAAAGTCTTTAAATCGTATTGAATGAGAAGAGTTCCTAATCAGTCTCTACCCCTGACAAAAACCTGGAGAAAAATGGACAAATGTTTTGTCAATAAAAAAGTAATTTATATTTCCTTTATCGCTTTATGATATATCAGGTTTTATTTAAATCTTGTGTATCTGCCAATTTTTATTTTGCTCTCTGTAAATTTTATAATGATGTGTTTTTCTTTATCTGAAAACACCCAGGTACTAGAAATGGTGATTTGTAAAACAAAATAACATATCCCACAAACAACATAACATATGGCCATACAAAGACACAAATTACAAGGTCCTACTGTAGAAATTAAGAAGTATTCTACAAATTTTCATAGCTTCTCTCCTTTCCACTTTTGGAAATGCATGCCAATCACATGTGTTTGAGGGAGCATATTTAATGGCTACTGGGAGCACGCATTGCTCTTTCTTGCTTATGACTCTTTGCGCATGACATTGGTCTTTTGTCATTTCATATTGACCTAACCATATCAAAACTCAGAACTTAGTGTGGTTATTATGTATTTCATCATCCACAGATTGTACTCCGTTCATATATAATGCAATTTTTAAAGCTGAACCTGCTTTCTGTTCTACATTATTTAATAAATTAGAGACCTTGCAAGTAACTGTGACTTCAATTGCATTTCTGTTTTGTAACATGAGATCTCTGGATGAGTTAGATGTGAACTATTTCAGTTTGCTTAATCAGTGGCACTTGATCCTGACCAAGTGATCAACTGGCTTCAAGGATTTGTTTCAGTTTAATTCAATTAACAAATTGTGTGCCGCTGTACATTTAAGATAGCAGCAGTAAGTAGTATTTCTATCTTCATTGAATTCTGAATTTTTGCAGTGGTTGAAGAAGATGGTGCAACAGTACCTCCTCAAGGTTAATTAGGGTGGGCAATAAAAATGACAATATAAATTAAAAATGAAAATTTAAATCTGTGACATGAGTAAGCTATATATACAGCATCTCCTACTACATTTAATATTGAACAAAATACAAAGTGGTGATGAATCCACAGATGAAATATGAATTTCCAATTCCATGCAAATGTTGTTGTCAAACTATTTCAGAAGCATTTTGCAGCTGAGTCAGATCATAGATGCATTTTATCATTTGTACAGCCAATTGGACCATATATATTTGTTTATTTTAACTTTAAAGAGAGGTTTTGGTATGTTTGATATGATCTCGCAGATGCTCTTTGTCACCCTCAAAAAAGTGGTGAAAACAAGGGGAAATGTTCTAGTTATGTAGATGTTCTAGTTATGTCTACTGTTTTGGATGAAAACAGAATAAGTTATTCATGATGTCTAGAGGAAGTCCATGATGCATGTCCATGAAGGATAGTTCAACTGAGAGCATCAGCTACTAATCGGAAGATTGAAATGTAAATGCAGAAGAATAAGGACAAATTCACCTTTAAAATATTACTAATTTAGAAACTAATTTAGAAACTGAACAGGATGATTCAAGGGGTGGCAGGGTAAACTAGTGATATGCAGCATTAACCCTCTATGTTCTCTTCAACACACATCCTCACATATCCTTTAGTTTACTAATTATGATAATGGTTGACAATGCAAGACAACACTGCAAACCAGTATATTTGAAAATTAATTATTTGGGATCGTTATGGGATTAAATTTGCTTTTCAGTTAAAAAATAATAGTAACACAGATTTAGTTTAAAAAATGATATATTATTCTTTTTCTGCTGTTATCTGTTCCCCTTGGGATTATGGAACTCCGTGACTAAATGGCAAGATGAGCAATGGTGACTAACCTGAGCAGACTCTGTGTTCATTTTACATCCTAACCGATCCACCAAATGTCTGTGGAAATAAAATTGTGTTGAGTATAATACTGAGCACCCAATCAGAGCTGTCAGTTAGGTGCCTGGGTTTGGTTCTGTTTAGCAGAGTGCAGTACCTCAAAATATGTGGAAATGAATTTGGTAGCACACTGGTTCAATCTTACATCGCTCCAGTCTAAAGATCAGGCAATTTATTTTTCAAAAGAAATCCTTGCCTGGGATTTCCCCATGGGCAGAGAGTGAGGCTTGGATGTGTGATATAGCAGCCAGTGAATCAATAAACAGTGTTTCTGCAGAGATGGGGAAAATCGATTCACTATTCTTCTCTCCTTGTAATCTGATATAAATAAAGCAAGAGGAACTGGAGACTTTCTCAATCGACCTGTTAGGAAGAGACTGTGGAGAGCAGCGTCTACAAAAGGGTAGGAGAGAAATTAATATGACGTGATTTCAATTTTTAATCATCCTAAAAATGATAGTTGAAAGTGATTGCAAGGTCACTCCCTGCCATTCATTCCAACAATAGAAAACCATTGTACAGATAGCGTGCACTAACCTTTGCTATCCTGCCATGCTCAAGACAGGTCTGAAGATCAAGTTTATCGTTATACATGGCAACCAGTGGTCTAAAAAGAAGAAGAGTCCATCAGTTTTCTGCCATCAGATTGGAACAAAGAGATACGGAACATAAATTCCAACACCCATTTTACAGTTCAAAACATGGTGAAGAGTTTTGTAAGTGGGGTACGAACAAAGCTTCCTACTGTATTCATCAAACCTTTTCTCATCCTCTTTGTAAACTCTTTGTTTGTCTCCCAGATAAGTTGATACCAAACTCTGAGTATTAATGTCAGTATTTTCCATAACATGAAACAATACATCTGTATGGTGATTATGAATGAAAAATGAAGTACATAATATAAATAAGTCAAGAAAAGTGGAGACTTGGAAAAAAAAATAGTTGCCTTAGTATATAGAGATTACATAAATATAGGAAATTGCATTCGTATCATCAAAACTAATTTTTATGAAACAGTTGGAACCAAATGGAACACTAAACTCCCTCGAGGATATGTGCAAATGGTAGCAGTCAATCCCAAACTCCAATTAAGTTATGAGCATGGATTTGTAAAAGCCTTCAGCTACTTAACTACTTTTTAATGCAAGTTAGTACCTTATAACAAAAAAGATATGAACTGTCTTAAAATCAAATAAAGTAACTGACTCTATTGATGCAGGTAGTGATTAAGTGACCAAAATGTCTGAGATTTAATGTTGTGTTAGCATTTTCAGTCATTTGGCATTTGAGCCATGTCAATGAGCCTCAACACCACCAAGCTATAATCTCCAAAAGAATATTTCCAAGTGGACTGAGGATTGAGCTAAGACTTTAATGTGATGTGTCTCTGACAAAAAGATATTGAGACTCATTGCCTTTTTTCCACACAAGAAGAATGGCTCTTTGGTGACTTAGTAAGGTTAATATGTTCAGTAATGTTTAATATGAAAGTGTAAGTTCTTAAATATTTTAAGGATAGAGATGTTAAGTTTTTTTCAAATGGGTAAATGCATCAACATATCCAAGCTGAATCTTTTATTTATTCTGTAATAAGCAGTTGCAAAGTATTTACTTTGAAGTAAATATGTCATAATTAAAGTATATTATTTCACAGTCACTATTTGATAACTGCTAGTTGAACCAAAACCTGTTTTTCGTGACGCTATTAGTATTTGTAAATGATAGTCACCTTCTAAAAGTGCTATTCTTGGCCTGTGGGACCTAATTATTATATTTTTAATTGCATTTTTATCTAATGCTCTTAAAACTTTACTTCATCATATTTCCCTCAACACCATTTTTGCAAAGGTCAGAACAAGATACATTAATTGACAATTACAAATTTTGAGTGAGTCTGGAAGATGAATATTTGCTTGACTTACATTTCATTCAATTCTGAAAACTTTTATGTAAACAAATCACAGAGAAAAGCTGGTAAATGGGGCATTGTAGATGTATGATATCTTAAGAATATATATATTGTCTTGAGGTACAAAATACACATGTAGCATATGGGGGACAAGATGCTCACAGGCCATAATGATAATGATAGGTACTTCTTATCATCGGCCAATCTGTTTCTCCCAGTAAATGCCTTCAAGATAGTGACATGACAAATGCATAAAGCAGATGTTTCATAAAAAAACTGAGAATATAAAATGAACAGGAAAGCGAAAAAATAAGAAATTCTCCAATTTAAGAAAAGTTCTAAAGCCCCTTTTCTCAAGCTATTTCCTTTTGGTTCTCCTTTCTAATGAACTTCAGTGCTTCAGAGGGTGGATAGATATCAAGTTCTTGAAAGAATATCTTGAACTGGTCATCATGGGGTGTTAGTTTGTTTGCCTATGTCAGAAATACAGAAATTGGATTAAGTGCAGGAAGTTGGGAATCAGAACAGAAGGTCAGCAAATGGAAAAGCTAATAGGAGAGCAGAGTTTATGACCAGAAAGTCTCAAAGGAAGGACAGGCATGGAGAGGTTATGGAATATGGTGAAATTAATGGGCTGAAGTGAATCTATTTCAGTGCAGGCAGTGTTGTCTGCGTTGTTGGAAAAGCAGATTAACTTAGCGCTTGGATCAGTGCTTGGTACTATGATGTTGAAGCCAGGTGACTGGAAGAGCATTTTGTGGAAGAGCATTTCAATGGAAGAGCATTTTGGGAACAGTGATCACAGTTCCATACGTTTACTGAAGATAGATACAAAAAGCTGGAGAAACTCAGTAGGTCAGGCAGCATTTCAGCAAAAAATGAATAGGTGACGTTTCGGGTCGAGACCCTTCTTCCATGAGTTTTACAATAGTTATGAGAAAGGATAAGTGTGGTCCATGGGGGAAGGTACTAAATTGGAGTAAGGCAGATTACAGCATTATTAAGCAGAAGCTCAGGAGAGTAACGTTGTTATTGAGCAAGTCCATATCTGACATGCAGGAGTCATTTAAAGGCCAGTTGATCAGAGATCAGGACCAATGTTCCAGTAAGGATGAGGGTTAAGAATGGCAAGGTAAAGGAACCTCAGATGACCAAAGAGGTTGCAAATTTGGTCAAAAAGTAAAAGTAATTATATGTGAGGTTGAGAAAGAGGAAGTTGGACAGGGCCTTAGAGAAATATAAAGCAAACTGGGAAGAACAAGCAAGCAATTGGAAAGGCCAAAAGGGGCCATGAAATGTAATTGGCGAGTCAGATTATAGAAAATCCTGTGGTTCTTTATATGTACATCATAAACCAGAGGGTAACCAGGGAGAAAGTAGGACTGCTCAAGTATAAATGAGGGCATTATGCTTGGAGTCATAGGTTGTTGGCAAGGTACAAAATGAGTACTCTGCACCTGTATTCACTCAGGAGAAGGACATGGAGGATAGTGAGATTAATATGGGGAATATTAATATGCAACGGCATTTTGAGATCAAGAAGGAGCTGGTGTTGAGGCTCTTGAAGAGTAATTAGGTGGATAAATACCCAGTGCCTGATTGGATCTGTCCCAAGTTATTGAGAGATGCAAATAAGATTGCAGGGACCTTGGTGAAGGTCCTTGCCTTTTTACCTTCTTGAATCACAGGCAAGGACGAGAGAGTAGCTAATGTTGTCCCTTTGATTAAAAGGGCAGTGGAAATAATCCTGGAAACATTATAAACATCCTGATATTGATCAGAACTGATAGATTTTAACGTATATTTAAGAACATAAGTGTAATTTGTGTTTGGGCATATGTGGTATATGAAAATAATTCCTAAAGCAATCAATCCTCATACCATCAGTATGACTCCAGGTTGTTACCAAGATTTTTCTACACAATCTTTGTAGTAGGACTCGAATCTGCAACCTTTTGACAAGGTGTTGAGTGACTGACAGAGCCACAATTGCCATACTTGAAATAGGGAGAACTGGATGGTTGCTGGAACTGTGATAATGAGGTTGTGGCCTAAATAATGCATTCATTTGGCCTAAATAATGCATTCATTCTGTTCCAAACATGGGTTAATCTCACCTCCTGAACCAACAGCACTTTCCAATTTAGTCCTTAAATATACTTTTCATTATTTTAAAGTTGAACGTAGATTATATCAACAAAATATATAAAATAGTGCCTAGTGGATTACCATATATAATTAACATTTATTACAGAGCATTATTTTAAAAAGGTCAACAGCTCCTTTCAAATGCTGAAGAGAAGGGTTTTAAGAGTTCATTGGACAATACCTCAGGGAGCCTGAGGGTAAAATAAAAGCAGAAGAAAAATTGAGTAGTCACTCAAAACTGAGTAATATTTGTCTCCACTGAGAAGGAATAATAACACAATTATGGCCATTTGTTTCCTACCTTGAAGCATGACAACAGGCTTTCCAATAACTGAAGTGATATTAATTTTTTGATGTGATCATTAGGAATCTTCCAGGATTGAGATCAAACCACAGCAGTTTATGCACATGTTTTGTATATGTACATGAAATGCAACAACAACATTCACAGTAAAATTCACAGAAGTTACTATAGAATGCTACCTTAGTTGAGTCTACCTTAGTTCATTGAGTCAATGAAAACTTGAAACAAAGATACAGAGACACAGTGAAAGGGAGAGAAAAAGAAAAGAGAAAGAAAAAAATTCAGCAACAAGGAACAAGCAAGAATTTACTGGGAGCCAGACTCAATTTTGTTGATTGTCTGTGACATACACATATGGGGAGAACCAGGTATTCACTTTGAAGACAGTATATTTTTGAAGTTTTCATCAATTGTAGAGATGTGAAGTTGTGATTGTGGATCAGGCAGCCACATAGAACGGAATGTGAGAATTGGTTTAGCACACATCCATCCTCTTTATGTATTTTTCAGTTTCCACGAGTATTTTTTATTAAAGGATGGCCTTCCTGCATTTGCCATCATAAATATGCACAATCAACATGATTAGATATTATTAGTTTTCCTTTTATGTTAAATAGTTCACCCTACAGACCAGGAGCATGTATATCATAAGGTTAGGATTAAGTATGGAACTTTTAAATATGTTTCTTTATTCATTCTAACTTTTGATATTCCCACATAAACGCTGATGAGGTGCTTACTATTTCCAGTATTTTGATTACTTAAATTTTTATTTCCAGTATTTTGATTACTTAAATTTTTATTTATAAAATATGCTAATTTTAAGAATTACTTCAACCCTTCAATACTCTAATCACAAATATAACACCAACAGCACCCAGGTGTACCAATTTAAAATATGGTGTGAAGCATTTAAAGACAAAAGTGTAAAAGGACATAATCAACTGCAATAATTAAAAATAAAACACTGACAATTTATAACTTAACTAGTGTGTAGCTATCATCTAAAAACATGTTAACAATTTCAAGCTTCAGTATTCCTTGCCAATGAATTTTACCAGTTCAGGATCAGCTGGAAAATACCACAGAGATAGACTACCTTGGCAGAAATAGGAAAATTGCCCAATATGTGTCAATATGCAACCTGTCCACCAATCTGGATGTAGAGAACATACAGCACAGGACAGGATGTTTCTCGCTAAAAGGAGGTCTGCAGCGAAGACACGAGGAAATCAAATGGATATCTTCACTCCATCACAAGAGGTTCTTTGACCATGGATAGAATACTCTACTGAGTCTCACTGTGTAAAGCTGTCCACTGGCTAATTCTCAGTTTGGCTCCCTCACCGTTCTTTCACCAACCTGTTCATACCAGGAAGGTTACCCCAGAAGTAACGGGCTCGATGGGCAGCAGAGACTTCCTTGGCATCAATCATCACAGGATTACACTACCATAAAAAGAGGAAAGGATAACTACGTTAATTTCATGAAATTGAACAATATGTTTTGAGAGAAATCTTCTTTCACCCTGTTACCTCCTTCCCCAACCCTTACTTTAAGATTATAAAAACATCTTATCAATTTGAATTTCTAGAATGATGTTTTGGTGCATTGAGAACATAAATCGGCTTTTCCCATGTATTTTAATCCATTATAGTTGTGCTGGGTTTGTACTGAATTTACAACTAACAAACCCTGCTGGCAGAGGTAAATGACGAGTGAGTGAATAGCTGCTTATGAGTAACTATTAATAGTAACTATTAATGATGTTATCATTTCAATAAATCCACTAACTTTTGTTCATGATATTCACATTTCTTTGAAAGTGCGGGGATCGATAATAAAGGAATGACAGAACTCCTCGGAAAGAATAATGGAACTGAACACAGCCAAGTTGACCAAATTATATTTGACATCTGCTGAATTTTTTTGAGGGTGTGCCTAGCAGAATAGATCAGGGGGTTTGGGAGTGTATTTGGATTTCTGAGAGGTTTTCAAAAACATTTGGCACAGGAGGTTGATTAACAAGGATAAGAATCATGAAATAGGGGATAATATACAGATATGTAATGAGAATTGGTTACACAAGAGACTTAGGGTGCTGGAATCTTCAATACTAAACATTCCTCTGCTGGAGAAACCAAATGGATCAAGCAGTATCTGTGGAAGGAAATGGTAAGTTGAGACAAGATCCTTGCATTGGATGTCCCCTTCAATGGATGCTGCCTGATCCTCCAGCAAATCATTTTGCATATTGATAATTGGTTATTGGGGAATGAGTCCCCACTGTTTGTTGATGTTTTGGCCCCAGCTTTACATGGTTTAGAACAACAGTTGGACTGAGGAGATGATATATCATATTTTCAAATTTGTTGACCATACCAAACTAGATTCATACATAGGAGGATGTAAAGAGGTTTCAAGAAATGATTGACAAGCTAAATGAATGGATGAAACAACAGTACATGGAATATAATGTGGAAAAATATGAGGTGCACTTGGGTAATTTGTTCAATGGTGAGAGATTGGATAGGGTTAATGTCCTATCATGCTGTATGGTTTGCTTTGGATAACTTGTTACTTGAATGCAATACAACATTCTTAGAATGCTAAAACTCTGAGGCGTTAAAATAATTCCCAAAGTCTACATTTTCTTATATTAACAACAAGAAACTGCAGATGTTGGTTTGTACCAAAGATAGACACAAAATGCTGGAGTAACTCTGTGGGACAGGCAGGAACCCCAGAGAACATGGATAGGTGACGTTTTGGGTCAGAACCCTTCTCCTGAGCCAAAATGTCACCCATCCATGTTCTCCAGGGATACTGCCTGATCTGCTGAGTTATTCCAGCATTTGTGTCTATCTACATTTTCTTGGTTTATGGTTAACTAAAACAGCCGTTTATTTAGTTTGGTCACTTTTATATTCAAGAGTCAAGAGTTAAGAGTGTTTAATTGTCATATGCACCAAAAACAGAACAATGAAATTCTTACTTGCTGCAGCCTTACAGGCACATTGATGCAATAATGTACAAATAGATATCAATATTTAATAATACATTACATTGATAATCAGTAGTGCAGTCTGTTGTGCAACCAAAACAAAGTCCATAGAAGATCATAGTTGTTGAGGTAGGGTTGTGGTTAGTGTTGTTCACTGTTCAAGAGCCTGGTGGTTGCTGGGAAGAAGCTGCTCTTGAACCGCTGGGAAGAAGCTGCTCTTGAACCTGAAGATCACGGTTTTCAGGCTCCCGTATCTTCTTCTCAATGGTAGTAGCAATATGAAAATGCGGCCTGATGGTGCCTTGTTGAGGTAGTGCCTCCTGTAAATCCCTTTCATGTTGAGGAGGTCAAGACAAATGGATTAGGCAATGTCTACATTTTCTGCAGCTTCCTTAGTTCCTGAGCATTCAAGTTACCAAACCAGGTTCTTGATGCAACCAACCAGTGTGTTCTCTACCGTACACCTGTAGAAGTTCAATACCGTTTTTGGGGATGTACTAAATCTCCTCAATCTTCTAAGGAAGTAGTGTCGTTGACAAACTTTCTTTGCAATGGCAACATGGGCTGGGTCCAGGACAGATCTTCAGAGATAGGCACTCCCAGGAACTTGAAACCGACTTTCTCCTCCCCCTCGATTAAGGCAGGTTCATGGATCCTAGGTTTTGTCTTCTTCGTCAATAATCAGCTCCTAATTCTTGCTAAAAATTGAGAACAGGATTGTGTTCATGTACCATTCAATCATATTGTCAATCTCCATCCTTTACTCTGACTCATTCTTACCTTTTATTCATCCAACAATGAAGGTATTTGTGTGATTTTAAAGATGGCTTTTGAGTTGTGTCTGGCTACATAGTCATGGGTATCGAGAAAGTAGACCAGGTGACTGATTTAATTTGACATGTGAATGATTGATAATATCTTCATCTGTGCAGCATCTATTCCTTACATTATTAATTTTGATCTCACATTCATGACATTCACCTTCACTTCCAATGACTGAAAGTATTTCCACATGAACGATGAACGATGACTTGATATTTCTGACAAGATGACAGGATACCTTCTATTTAAACACTTTTCATGATTGCTTTGTCTCTTTCTGGTCTTTTAAGAAGCAGCCACAATATGACAATTAAAAAGGTGAGTAGTGTGATAATTTGTCTGCTAATTCAACATATTGAAAAGCAATTGGGAAATACATAATAGACTTGGCTACTAGATATCCAATTTTAGCTTTTTACATTTTGCTTTATTCGAAATGATTTTAATTATAATTTAGGTTGTATTAAAAAAAATTGTTAAGTTGTAACATAGACACAGTAAATTGTTTTTGTATTGAATGAAGAGCAATCTTATTTCATAAATTGATCTGCATTTTTGAGAATATCTTTTTTGTTCTGCCTCCACAAAACATACCTCTAGAAAGCGCGAGATGTCCCTCTTGTCACTGACTCCCATTGCCACCACATTTTCAAACAGCCAGAAAAATGGCCTGTTGTCTCCTTCTTTGGGTCTTGTTTCATGAAGAAGGCGGTAGAACTCAAAAAACAGGCGGCCTGTGCCTTCTGTAAAGTAAATTAAAAATATTGGGCACCTTAAATCATCAGAAACACATTCCATGTACTTGTTATGTCTCAACAGATCTGGGATCTACCACAATGCCACAGGAAATAGTATCTCAGCCTTAAATTCTGTCACGGCCAAGGGATTTAATTATCAACATGGGATTTCAGTATTGAATTTGAAGACAAATCGTGTGAATGTATTTTACAATAAGCAGGGATGCTACAGATATATGTGGGGTAAACCTATGCCTTCATGACGAGAAGTTCAAAATCATAGATCTGGTGGAGATTAAATGTGAAATTTGCAATATTTAGCCCTAATTCATCCCAAATGTGCCTCCTTCAATTTTGGGACATTATTTATCCCTCTCTGGAAATGAGCCTCCTTTATATTATGTTACTCGGATTTCAGCAGCTATTTAAATTCAAAATTGTGGTTTCCTTGGTCTCAAGATATCCAACAGACAGAGAGAGGCAAAAACAAATGGGAGAAATGGAGCTAAAAGTCAGTCCCGTGAATACTGTATACTTGATCAGCCAACCCCATACCATATTCTGACATCTTTCCTCTGCTCTCTCTTAATTACCTGCTATTTGTACCAATCAAACCCAGACTCCTGCCAGACTTCCACCATAATCTTATTCTTCATCTCCAGACTTCCACAAACATTTGTTCCCCATACTTTTTCTCCTATTATCTTTCCCGCAAATTTGGTGATCTTTCTTGGAGCTCTCATTTTGGTCCTAATTCCTGCTCTGACCAACTCATTCAATGTCCTAACCTCTCCCAACCCACTCCCAGCACCCCCATACCAACCCCATTCCAGGTTTTAAATAACACCATCTCTCATTCATTAAACCCATAATGCCTCCTGATTGGCAGAGACAGACTTGTCCACTATGCCCTCGGTATTCCTAGGATTTTCAGCTCAAAGCCCGTCAATCAATATAGATAATTGTGGTTAGAAAAAAAGAGCAAAAACCCCTCACAGAAACTAGATGTTTCACAATTTCCAGTCGCCGCTCTCATCCTCCTACTCTCTCCTCAACCCACTCTACTCTGGTTTATTTGCATAAATATTAATGCCACAACGTTCAACCTTTAACCAAGTATGCACCATCATGGAAGATTTTAGCAAGATGAATAAAGTTAGAACAAAGAACAAAACATAGCACAATGATTATTTAAATGTCTGCAATAATTTATTTTTCCTATCAATCATCTTCATTGCTCCAGTTGCTATGTAGAACACTATAAAGAATCTCCTGCACAGCCACTGGAGAAATGACAGTAGATACAAGATATTTAGAAAGAGTATTGATTTTTTGCGGCAAAGTATTAACTGAAGTTTTATTAATCAATAACATCTGGTTTGCCACTTAGCTTATTGAAAGATTAATGTGAGAAAACACTTCACACTGCAATTACCATTTGAAATATCTTAGATAAAAATGCTGTCAAGATTGCTTCTGGCGCTAAGTTGAAATGTGCTGGAAAATGGATGCTGTCATCATGATGCACAATTAATGCTTGTCCTTTAGACCTTGTGCAAGCTGTATACAAAATCTGTCAACAGGATTTTGGTGAATAGTGAAATTTAGTGAATAGGAATTTAGTGAATAACATGATCGTGATTGCCTTAGCATACATTCAAACAGCCAATTTATTGGTGCAGTTTATGATAGATAGCAGTGCTCATAATAAGCTGGGACCTTGCAAAGGAGATTTGTTCAGTGGCTTCAACCAATGGAATCCAATGTGCCTTTGCACATGCAAGAATGGCCACTCTGATATTCTGATACCTTTGGATTTTTTGTGCGAAAATGTGGTGAAGGGAAGAGAGGTCCAGGCAGTCCTCTGTGTCAACATTCAAAGCGGCAGAAGGAAAATGCAGCAACTTGGGTGAATGTGAGAAGCCAATCTCCATGCATATGAACACACTGCTTTTTTGAACGACTGGGCAAGTATGGTCAAGATCAATGTATACATTATCATATTTAATCGTCCAAGTACAGCCCCACTAGCCTCACACATTGCTCTGGACGTTACACCTTCATTACTCCCTGACTATCTCTGTCAATTAAAATCCAACCTAGTAATGGAAAAAATGATGTAAAGTACCACTCACAACACAAAACCAGTGGTGCAAATGTGTAGTTTCAACAACCGGCTTTTCTGAGAGTCACAATGCTAACCAATGTTGGAACTCAAAGTTAGTTGCAACACAGGGACCACTACAGGTGAGATAACGTTTCACAAGTCCTGTAATCTCTGCTGATGTACTATGAAAATGGTGTTTACCGTATGGCTATCTTGCAGCCTTTCCTTTATCACTACTCTAAGCTTATGCCCTTTTCCCTTCAGGTCAAGAATGGGCATGCAGCTTTTGAGTAAGATAATATCAAACAGCTGTTGTGGAAGACCATGATATTTGCAATCATCAAGTTCAAAGATATCCATTTCCTGTAATGTGAACAATAACTTAAAGAATGCGTTGAAACATTGATAACCGGGGCAGAGGAGAAGGTGGCCTCAGAACTGAATTGAGTATACAGATGGTATAAAGAGCTGTCACTTGCATGGACATCTAAGAGACTGCAGCATCTAGAGCAACAAGCGATCTGCTGGAGAAACTCGGCAGAAACAGCAGCATTTATGGATGTAGTAGTTTAGATGGGGCATCTTGGTCATCATGGACGACCAGGGCTGGATGGCCTGTTTCCGTGCTGTATCACATGATTCATGACACATACCTGCACTATGTGCAAGCTCTGTGCATACAGCTGACTTTGCCATTTTGGTGAATCTTATGAATTATGGTACAACTTATTGCAAGAAATTCCGATACGAAAAAAGATACATATTTTGGAATATGTCCCAACAAGAAAACTGATGAACTCCTCGATAACTTAACTAAATTTAATAAGGTGAATAGCAAATTTTAATTTTTGAATAGAGTTTTGAAAAAAATCAGCATAAATTTTCTTCCTTGATGAGCAAAATCAACTTAATTTGCATTGACAACATGACATCTCTGATACATTCAGATCAGTTTGTAATTGGCATCTTTGGATAAACTATTGCTCTTTCTCCTTAAACAATTAAAATCCACATCAGACTGGAACATGAAATCCTTTACCCCAAGTAATATTTTGAAGCATTAGTTGATTCAATGAGGACTTCGACAGGACCAACTGGGATGTGTTTGAACACCAGGACCTGGAGGTGTTCACAGACAGTGTACTATGTTACATTAAAAACTGCATGGACACTGTCACAGTGGACAAACGCATCCGGGTCTACCCCAACCAGAAGCCCTGGATGACCCGGGAGGTCCAGCGGCTGTTAAAAGAGAGGAACACCGTTTTTAGGTCTGGCGATAGGGCTTTATACAGCACGGCCCGAGCTAACCTGAAGAGAGGCATCAGAGAGGCCAAATCAGACTACAGGAGGAGGATAGAGGACCACCTGGACAGTAACAACAGCAGGCAGGTGTGGCAGGGGATCCAGTATCTTACCAACTACAAGACCAACCTTGGAGCTGCTGAAGGTGACGCCTCGTTGGCAGAGGAGCTGAACCTCTTCTTTGCTCGCTTTGAAGTGGAGCCACCAGAGACAGCCATATCACACCACATGGTCCACAGCAGCTTATCCCTCAAAATAGAGGAGCATGAGGTGAGGCGCACGCTGCGGGCCATCAATCCGAGGAAGGCTGCTGGACCCGACGGCGTTTCTGGACGCGTGCTGAAGGACTGCGCAGACCAGCTGGCTGGAGTCTTTACGAGGATTTTCAACCAGTCTCTGGCCCAGTCCACTGTCCCATCCTGTCTGAAGTCCTCCACCATAGTCCCTTTGCCCCAAAAAACCCACATTTCCAGCCTCAACGACTACCGGCCAATCGCACTCACACCAGTGGTGATGAAGTGCTTTGAAAAACTGGTCCGGGGTCACATCACATCACTCCTGCCCCGAAGCTTTGACCCCCACCAGTTTGCGTATAGAGCGAATAGATCCACAGAGGATGCTGTAGCCACAGCCCTCCATGCTGCACTGTCACTTCTGGAGCAGCGGGGAGCTACGTGCGGATGCTCTTTGTGGACTACAGCTCTGCTTTTAACACCATTCTTCCCCACAAACTGGTGGACAAACTGGGGGACCTGGGACTTCCACACTCCACCTGTATGTGGATAAAGAGCTTCCTGTCTGGTCGCAGTCAGAGAGTCAGAGTGGGCCATCACACATCTACGGCCCTCAGCCTCAGTACCGGCTCTCCACAGGGCTGCGTGCTGAGCCCCCTGCTTTACACCATCTACATATATGACTGCACCCCCGCCCACCACAGTAACACCATTGTCAAATTCGCGGATGACACCACGGTGGTGGGGCTCATCTCTGGGGGGGATGAGTACGCATACAGGGATGAAGTGGAGCAGCTGACAGGGTGGTGTGGAGAAAATAACCTGCTCCTCAACACCTCAAAGACCAAGGAGCTCATAATAGATTACAGGAAGAAAACGGACATTACACCACTAATTATCAGAGGGGACTGTGTGGAGAGGGTGGCGGACTTCCGCTTCCTGGGAATCCACATTGAGGAGGACCTGACGGAGCGTGAACACCTCTGCGCTGCTGAAAAGGGTCCAGCAGAGACTGTACTTCCTGAGGGTGCTCAGGAAGAACAACATCACCCAGAGACTGCTGCTATCCTTTTATCGGTGCTCAATAGAGAGCATCTTAACATACTGTGTATGCGTGTGGTACACCAGCTGCACAGCAGCTAAGAGGAAAGCGCTCCAGAGGGCTATTGACAACGCCCAGAAGATTATCGGCTGCCCTCTCATCACCTTGGAGGACTTACACAGTTCCCACTGTCTCAAAAAATCCCAGAACATCATAAGGGACATTTTCCACCCTGGTCACTCCCTGTTTGAACTGTTGCCGTCAGGCAGACGGTACAGATCAATGAGGACAAGGACAAACAGACTCAAAAACAGTTTTTATCCCACAGCAATAACTACACTTAATGTAGCCACCAAATGAGTGCAGGTGTGCTACACACCAAAGGGACTGTGAAATCGACAGAAGAATGTTTTTTTTCATGTTATTTATTTTAGTTGTTTATTTTAGACTTTTGCTTTTAGAAAATGTGTGAATGATGCGCTGACTGGTTGGCATTTTTTAATTTCGTTGTACATGTTTACATGTTATAATGACAAATAAAGTATTCATTCATTCATTCATTAATCAAGCCATTTGCCGAGCTAAGGAGGAGACTTAAGTCATGAAATAATAAACACTTCAAATAGTTGGACTAATTGAAGTGAGGTGAATGAGGTGAACAACTGCCAATAATCAAGATTACTCACCATACAGTCCCTTTCTGGCAGGATTCACAATGGATAGATCATTGCAGGGACTTCCACCGATCACCAGGTCAAATGGACCCCACTCCAATAGCTGAACGAGAAAAAAGAATAATACGATTTCCAGCCATAATTATTAAATAATACTAATTAACTGGCTATAGCTTTGCAAACTGAGCTGTTCCATTCTAGCACCATATAAATGATTTTCTGATCACGGTTTTATTTTTGTATGTATAGAGATTTTCTGGAAAGATAACACAGATAGAATCTGTGCTCTTCAGGTCATAAGGAATAGGAGCAGAATTAGGCCATTCGGTCCATCAAGTCTAATCTCCCTCCTAACCCCATTCTCCTGCTTTCTCCCCATAACCTCAGACACCTGTACAAATCAATTCTTATGATATGAATATATCAATACAACCTAAGGTGCTTCGACATGGTCAACTGGAAATTCTTCATCACTTGGAAAGTCATGGACAATAGTTGATACACGCTAGGCCAATGATTTTTTTTTGATAGTCCACTGCTGTAAAATTCCAATGGGCAGAAGCATTGCTCATATGTAATTGCAACAGCTTTGCACACCAGACATGCTCTAACACCATTATACAGACGATCTGTACTGGAGAGAGTGTGGGTCTCCATCTCAGCTAAATCAGGAGTCCTATTTATTGTTTCTGGAAGTGGAGATTAAGGGGGAGTGGGCAGAGAGGGTTAGTCATGGGAACTAGGACTTTGATAGCAGTGCTGGAGCATCAGGGAGGGTGGAGATCTGTACTCGCTGATCGAGGTACTATTGAGTTTTGGTGTTTAGCTTAGAGGAGTAATGGGGCCCTGGTTACACCGATGGAGGGGGAGTGAGATCCAAGGGAGAGTTGCTGTGGGAGACAAGTTTAACATTTAGTTAATTATATCTG
The DNA here is from genome assembly GCA_038087875.1 of Malacoraja senta. Taxonomy (NCBI): domain Eukaryota; kingdom Metazoa; phylum Chordata; class Chondrichthyes; order Rajiformes; family Rajidae; genus Malacoraja; species Malacoraja senta. The sequence continues at coordinate 17,820 of JAXLNO010000172.1, read as the reverse complement.
AAGCTGCTTTCCAGTGCCAGGGTCCACTGGAGGAGAGGGAAAACGTTTACCGAGTCAGGAGGAAGTGCTTGCAAGTAATTTAAGGTAGCAGATCAGGAGCGCTGGGGATTACTTGGCTAAATACTAATCACAGCAAACCACTCCAAATATTGAAAGGATAAAAAAGTTACAAAAGCAGGAACGGATGTTTTAATCTGTAAATTGGATCAGAAGGTACATCCTTTCCAGTGTGCACCTGTTGAGAGGAGCTTGGTGATGACTCTGCCGCCAGGAGTTCTTTACTGGAAGCAACTTTATGGAAATTGATGGCCAAGTCAGGTGGGTCGGAAACCTTGGGTCAGGGGGTAATGTTGTGCGCATCCACCAATTTATACACAGTCGTCAGAGATACTACATGCCACCTAGCCCTCTGAAATGAACAATACATCAATGGGCTCACATTTTTCAGGGCTATTATCACTGAGGGTTGTGAAGCTTTGTGTGAAGACCTATAACCCAGTCCGATGACTGGACAGCTCTCAATCTGGAGGATAAGATCGGATCAACACAACTTCCTCACCTCAGGATATTTTCAGTAGCCGCTGCGGATGCTACCAGGTCCACTAATTTTCTACTCAATGTAGTGTCAGAAAGGTCACCCAGGCAAAGTATTCACAAATATATTTTTTACCCACTTTGCATTTAGCGAAGAGCAGGTGATTTGTCACTGTTGTTGGTCCCTGTGAGCGCTGGCAACCAATATCCATTTGGCTCCGACTGTCTTCTACGCACTTAAATGTGCAACTAGTTGTGGATAATAAAATGATTTTCTGATGGATACCATATTTCTATGAAGCAAACATACTGATTCTAAATCTGAGGGAGTCCAGAAATCTTTGCAAAACTGCATGCTTGTTTTGTTTCCTCTCACTGTCATTTTTCTTTCAATCAGAGTTTTCAAGTTATCAGTGGAAAGAACATGGAGATACATTGTTCATATCATCAGTTTCAGTGTGAGGAGTCTGATGCAGAAAGTTCACAGCCACAATCACCTTGTGAGCCACTAGCAATGGGGCCTCTTCCTGCTCTGAGGTTGTAGCAACGGCTCTTCTGAGCACACATCCTGTGGAGTCCTTCTTCTGCCATACTCTGCTTTCTGACAAACTTTAGAAAGCACCGAATCAACACAAATATGTGAAACCACAAGAAGAGATGGAATGAAAGTAATGGATGTTCCCTATGTGCCACTTTTATGTATGAGTGTTGCTGGAGGGATGGAGAGAAGGGGGTTCCTTTCTGCTGTTAATCACTTGTGCAGCAGCTCAGGTTACAAAAAACTTTAACTGGAGTACTGAAGTCTAAAATGCCAGTGCTGGCATTGTGGCATTTGCATCGTTTGACATTTCTAGATATATCTGGTGGGCACAGCTGTGCATTTTAACTGTATGATTTCAATATGGTGAATCAAACATCATGTTACAGCCAAATGGACCGTACAGCAAGCTTCAAAATCAATTTTTGAACTCACCGAATCCAAATACTAATCTGGCTACATGGCTGACTACATGTCCAAGCACCACATGTCCATGCCTGTAGAGATTTGGTTTACTTTTAAACCAAAATAGTGTGACTCTGCAAAGTGTTTTTCAGCACCACAAGCAGATGAACATTTTTTATCTAGTTTTACCTCCTACTGTGAACTATGCTTTGTAAAATTAAGGCATATGCTGAGGATGATACCGAGCTCTCGTCCAAGTTATTGTAAACTTGAATTTACTGGTTTGCATTGAGCTATCAGTCACCTGCCATAGATAATCAGAATTATTTAAATTTACTTTAAAGTTTCTTAAACCAATTACTGGAGAATTAAGGCATCTAATCACCAAGCCAGGGAGTGCAGTTAATTGAAGAAATGGTTTTGAATAATCATTCATCCCAAATCCTTTTCTCTCTTGAGCATCTTGCTAATGTTTGAGCTTCAAACCAAATCTGAAATCCAAAAATATCCAATTCAGACAATTGAATTATTTTTGATTTGGATTTGGAGCATCCAAATAATGGCGTTCATCCTATTTCAAAATCATTTAAGTTGAATTATCAGTTAAATCTTTTATCAAACCACAAAGCGCAAGCAGCGTTATTAATTTACTTATTTGAATTTGTTGATACCATGTTTCCTTTAAATTTGTAAATGAACTTCAGAGTTTACATATCTCTACCTCAGCACTGAACTCCAAAATTTATTTTTTAAAACTCTTTTGCCTCTTCTACAAATCTCTTTACAACCAAATATCATTGGTTTTGGACAAACATTTGGCATCACCTGTCTTATTCTTTCCATCAGCATCAAATTTTGCTTTAAAAAAAAGCATTCAAATATTGAAGCTGCAACCTGCATCAGATATTTAAATCATATTTGAAAATACTTGCAAAACCAAATCTTTTTTTTTTGTTTAGCAAATACCGATGTACAAGAAAATTTACTTCCAGATACAGATGCATGGAATCAATATTCAAAAGTATTCACGTACATGTTTGCGAGTAACATTTCGAACATCTCCCACATACATGATCTTCCCCTGGTGTCGGACCATACCCACTGTGATGGAATCATCACAGACTTCGGATGCAATGTAGCGTTCCACTTGTATCCCCAGATCCCTCAGAACTAGCAGCCCTGTAAATAGATATATATATATATATAGGTTAACCTGAAAAGAATGAAACGGTACAGCTACAACTTAACCCATTTTTCATTGAGAAATTATGTTACAATAATGCTCCCAGCACACTATGCCAAGCACAGTTTTGACTCACTCATCAATTTTTACAAAGCACACCCAGCACCTGTTTTTTGGGAACAAATATTAAATTGAAAAAAATATTTTATCTTGATTATAATTTTTTATTCACTTTAAGATCCATGATTAGACATCTGCTTCAGGCAAAAGCTAAATCTCTGCTGCCTGGCAGCAAACTTAAAATGCTGAATAAATAATTATAAGAATTATATCAAAAAAATCAACAAAATCTCGATATTCAAATTCAAACATACTTCTGGGAAACAAATATGAATGATACGATTGATTGTTAGTTTCCGATGCTTTAATTGTTAATCAAATATGGATAATATACATATCCAGCAGCGGAGATTCATAACATTGGATTAGAATTGGTTCCATATAAATTGCAGAAACTGAGCACAAAGTAGATCAGCTCCTCTTGTTGTGATAATCACTCTTCATTTAGCAATTTTAAAATTAAAAGAATCCAATATGATTATATAGTTATGCAAAGCTTTTCATTTCAGCTCATGCCAATTGTGCAATATCAACCTAGAATTATTAGTAAAAGAACCTAATGTGCCCATTCTGAGTGAATATTCTTTAGCAATTTTTCATAATGTTTTACTAAACAAAACAAAACGTAGAAATAAAAATTGAACTGAACCACAGCTTTAACAGATACTCTTATGCTACATGCAGTTGCAATTTTCATACAACCTAGTTGCACAATTTGTTTTCCTTATCCATAGGACATAGGCTTTGGGTAATTTTAGCATTTAATGTCCATCTCTTATAACATGAAAATAAGTCAGCAAATAAAGTAAAAAAGAAAAATCAATCAAAATATAGTATTAGCATGAGAAATACCTCATGTTGAGCATATATACTTACACTTTTATATAATTTTGGCACATAATTTTCAATGAAAAAGTGGAGAAGCCAGGAGAGAAAGAAAGGAATATGCAACAGGACAAAGAACAGAATATGTTTTTCTCATGCAAATCCTGTGGTGCAGGACATCTTATGTTTATGAGAAAATTAATGTCAAGAAATTAATTTATGCCTGGCTGTTGTACACTTTAAGAACTGTTGATGATCGAGCAAAAATGGATCTTGAAAATGAAGGTAGTCTTCCTCATTGGCTCCTTGGATCACCATGGATAACCTAAAGATTGATCCAGAAGGCTGGGCCTGATGGTTGCTGCCTTCTGGGGTCAGTCAATTATTGGAGTAAGATCCTGCCCCATCTGTATGAGCTACTCAGACAGCCGATCCAAAAGGATGTGAAACTATGTAAGTAATCAACTAGGTTAAGGAAGCAAATCACAGCAGAGCCTGTGTTGCAATACTTTAAAGGTTTAAAAGCATGGCAAATTATACCACTGGCCTTAGGAAATGGAGTAATGATCTTCTAAGAATATCAGCCAAAGGCAGAAACGAATGTATTGATAATTGGTCTGCAGAAGTTTTACTAATGCACAGCAGAGAACGTTATTTGTCCACAACGATCACTTGTAAAATTTCTATCAAGTATTTCCAAAGAGTACAAAAAGAGGTGACAGACTATGCAAGTGTGTACAATGTAGTGTTAGTACTGCATGGACAAGAGTTGGTATGTAGTCTTTGTTGAGAACTGGAATGATAGAAGTTTCTTTGAAGCAGATGAGGACAGTAGATTGATGAAGTGAGACATTGAAGATGTTGGCGAAGACAATGGTGAGTTGATCGGCGCACAATTTCAGAATGAACTAGATGTTGTGTTAAGACAATGACAGACATTGTCTCATTCACATTCCTCTACCATCTTCAAAACATTGTGCTGGATACCTAAGTGAACCAGGAGCCTCACTAATTAATGCGAATTGTGTTTAGATGGAGTACACTCAGGTACTAAGATAGTTTAACAGCCACCAAGATAGTTTAATTGATGCTTGGTCAGGTATTCATTATGGATGACCAATAATAAAATAATGACATTGCCCCAGAGGAGGTAAGTATATTACATCGTATGTTACAATCCAGGGGGACCTGATATACCCTGAACGGGTCACTTCAAGGGCTCATAGAAACGTAGAAAAATAGGTGCAGGAGTAGGCCATTCAGCTTTCGAGCCAGCACTGCCATTCAATATGATCATGGCTGATCATCTAAAATCAGTACCCCGTTCCTGCTTTTTCCCCATATCCCTTGATTCCTTTAGCCCTAAGAGCTAAATCTAACTCTCTCTTGAAATTTTGTGCTTGTCCAGAGCTGACAATTGCATCAGGCACTTCTATTGAATAATGCACGTCAATAAGACCTTAAGAAAGGACCTGGTCTTCCACTGGTCACCCATACACCCTTCACCTCCCATTGTTAAATCCTTCCCCAGTGAATGATGAGGAAATACGTAGAAGGAAGTGAAAAAAAAGAAATGTGACTTGATAAAGGGAAATTGATCTGTCAGATCCTCACCTTGGTCTAAATAAAATAAACACCCTTTGTCATAAGAAGAGTATAACATTGCAGAAATTTTGTTGGAAGGTATCAAATACTGGTTACAGTTCTCCATCAAATTTGGCTTCAGCCACAGTCCATATATAGGCATTTAAAGCAGTGACAGTTGAATAATGTTCAAGAGGGATCCCTTGAGATTCTTTCTCACTCCAACATAGATCTAAATGACTGTAGTGTCCTTACATGCTGCACTAGAATATTTCTGAAGCAGTTCAAAAGGTTCCCACCACATCCACAGAGGAGTATCTGAAATGTCTTTCATCAGCATTTTTGGACAAAAACAAAACTCATAGTAAGATAGTGAGTTGAATGTTTTCTGTCGCTTTTCTTTTAGGGTGTAATTGACCTCAAATTTTGGGAGTGGGGACTCCTGAGAAATATGTTGAACATTAATAAAAACAAATATACATGCAACAAATAGCCTAATAACAAGGAAAGGAAAACTGTTTGACGAGACGAGTTACATTATACTAAATTGTATCAGGTATCATGTATGGACTCTTGTCCCTGATTCAGTTGAAGACCTACACCAGAGTCTTAACAAAAAATGTTGCGGAATTGTTTTATAGTTGGACTGAGAAACTACAACTTGGACAAGAGATCATCCAGGTTCTCATGCCTAAGTCACCATCCATTGAGATGATGGTCAAATTGTAAAATGCCTCTATTTACCTTACCTGTGTCCACATTCAGTTACTAACTGGTCCAACAAAAGCATACAATCCTCAATTAATTGTTTATCTATTGTTTTATTTGTGTTAAAGAATTCTATATTTCCAAACACTGCATGAATAATTGTTTCCTAATTGGAATAAAACCCTCTGCTTTGGCTTTGAATATCAGCTTATCCTGCACTTACACAACGCTGGAAGTGATCTATCTCTGTTCTCATTGTTCTGTCCAAACTCATGCAAACACAAAATCACACTTGAATTTCCATATTTCATGAAATATAAATTTAGTTTAGGTAATCTCACTTTATATTCAATCCCTTGGGATTCCAGTAACATAACAGCAAATTTACACTGCAATCCTTCCAAGGATAATCTATTTTAGCTAGAGTTATCAAATGCTTGAAACAAACTGCAATTAATCATGAGACTAAAATAAACACTACAACTAATCATTATTTTGATCCCACTGTTAAATAATTATGCAATATTTTTGTGAGCTTTGCAGTGCAAGAGATAAAGAGGACCTTGCCATAATGGTCTGTAACAGCCCAGACAGTAAATACTATTTTCCAGTTAGTACATACTTTACTTTTAATATATTTAAAGATTTATAAGGGGGGACCAAATATTAGCATTGTACAGCTGGACTAAGTCAATCCCTGCAGCAGATCACTGCACTTGTTGCTAGTGTTGTTGGAATCATCTCACCTCTTTTGTTTTCCAGCTGCCAACTGGTGGCTAGATCTGCATGAGCTGCAGCAGAGCGGGTCAGGCACTGCAGGAGGGAAGAGTCTGTCAAAGCTAGTGATGTGCCTGTCCACATGCTGCCTCAGAGTAATTGAGCATGTGATTGGCAAGTTAATAGTGATTAATTGACAGCCATGATCATAATGTACTCCCTCTGGGGTGTGGTGACTAGAACCATATGTTGGATTCTAGACATGGACTATATAGATGTTGAAAACGTTCTTCCATTTATGCTTACTATTATTTTGCAAAGTTATTTGGGAACATTTCTGCCTTGAACAAAAAGCATGATGAGCAGGCATTGATAAAAGCAGTCATGTATTTTTTTTAAAGTATTATGTTACCTTTTCCTATCAAATATTAACAACCTTTCCTGAGACTAACTTCCATAATGCTAATTTTACGGTATACTGAACAAATGGATGAAGTGTTTTGGCTTCTATTATTGTTGAGGAAGATCATAATTAACCTAGTGATCCACAATGTAAGAATTATTATGAGTTTCTCACAACGATAATGTTCTGTGGTGTTGTGACTTTTTGCACTGAGAATTTGTTTAAAATTCTACATTATTCATTGCTATATTGAGAACAGAAGATCGAATGTTACGTAAAATTCAATCTGAAGTTAAGCACAATTACTTTAAACAGAGAGCTAATAGCAATGCACCACCTGAAAAGATGAAATAAATAATGAGATCATCACCATATTTTGAAATTTTGTTTGCTTTACTTGAGGATGTGAATCAGTCTGGCATTCACTGAGAAAGCACTTTCAATTGAATAACCTTTCAAGGTGAGGCAGTTCTGGGTTGGTATATGTCTGTGTTTAATGCGGAATTCGCTGCATCAGATTTCATTCCAGGAACGAAGTATGATGGACAAAATTAACAAATATTGATGTGAGAGTTGCTGCTGTAACTCTTCCTTTGGTTAATCTCTGGTATTCATTTAATATTCTGATTCAATGGTTTTCCAATTAATTACATTTAATAAATAGGCCTCTGATTAACAAGCAACTAGCAAAATTAATGATTACATGATCACTAAAGGAGAGTAAATTGCTGCTGAAAGAAAGCAACGAGACAAGTTCCGCAAGTGAATGAGGGTATTGTGGAATTTATCTGTTGAGGTGGCAGGGTAGGAGAAGTAAAACAGCAGTTCCAACTGTAACGATTTTAGATAACTTTCATGTAGAAGTGTGAAACCTTTGAAATGATGGATAGGGTTGTGTGTTCTACTCAAAATAAATATCTTGCAGAGTTGGAGATCATACAAAAATAAAAGGTTAGTTCTTATCAAAAATTATTTTTAGAAATACTCAATGTTAGCACTTGGCTGTATACACTACCTGTGGCAATGCCATCAAAAAGTGACAGTACTCGGACAGGTTTTCTCTTCTCTGCAGCAATGGGCGCGTACAACTTTGGTGGGTCCTGAAAACGTAAAGACATAAATATTAATAGAATTCTGCAAGATACTTCAGAAAAATCCACTGATCCATTAGGTTATGCCAGTGGATCCCCCATCGATGAGCTAATTTCTTGATAAAATGTGAACAATTGGCATTCTTTCTACTGATGCTGGAGTAACTCAGCACAGAAGCAGTCCCTTTGGCCCAACTGGTAAATGTTGACCAAGATGCCCCATCTAAGCTAGTCCCATTTGCTTGTGTTTGGCCTATATCTCATTCCACCTTTCCTATCTATATACATGTCCAAATGTATTTTAAATGCTGTTATAGTACCTTATAGGTACCTTAGTACCTATATACTATAGCAACGGTAAAGGAATCCCCAAACGGAGGGGAATCCCCGACCTCGCGGAGGCACGCAGGTATAGTAAGTACTGTTCCTGTAAACTCCAGGGAGGCCTTCATGGAGTCCGGAATCGAGGCCGTCGGGCAGGATCTCCCAGCAGCAACGGAGCTGGAGGTGCCGACTGTAAGGGAATTCCCGATCTCAGGGGAATCCCCGACCTCGTGGAGACTCATAAGTACTGTACCTTTAAATACCGAGGAGGACTTCATGGAGTATGGAAACATGGCGTCGGGCAGGACTACAAGTAAGACTGAAGCGGAGGGAACTTCGGCCCCCTCTCCCTACCATCCTACCGTCCAACGTACAGTCACTAGAAAACAAAGTGGAGGACTTAAGGGCAAGGCTGCTTTACCAAAGGAAGCTGAGGGAATGCTCTGTTCTGTTTCACAGAGACATGGCTCACCCCCAGCTCCCCAGACTCAGCGGTTCAGCCTGAAGGGTTCTCCATCCACCGTATGGACCATACGCAGGCATCTGGTAAAGGGAGAGGGGGCGTCTGCCTCATGGTCAACTCTGCGTGGTGCTCAGACGTGGCAGTCCTATCCAACTCCTGCTCTCCACACCTGGAACATCTGGCGGTGAAGTGCCGTCCCTTCTACCTACTGAGGGAATTCACCTCCATCATCCTGACCGCGGTCTACATCCCACCCCAGGCAGATGTCCGTCTGGCACTGGAGGAGCTGCACGCCGTGGTCAACAAGCACCAGACGGCATACCCCAAGGCATTTACCACCATAGCCGGGGACTTCAACAAAGCCAACCTTAAGAAATTGCTCCCTAACTTCCACCAACGTGTCTCCTGCAGCACCTGAGGACCAAACACCCTCGACCATTGCTACACGACCATCAAAGACGCCTATCGCTCTATCCCTCGCCCTCACTTTGGTAAATCCGACCATTCAGCGGTGCTGCTTCTTCCTGCCTACAGGCAGCAATTGAAGAGCGCACCCCAGAGGTGAGGACTGTACAGAGCTGGTAGGGGGGGGAGGTCAGAAGAACAACTCCAGGACTGTTTGGAGTCTGTAGACTGGGCAATGTTCAAGGACTTCATTACAGTCATTACAGACTTCATTAAGCAATGTGTGGAGGACTTTCAACCTCCCAACAAAAACCTTCCGAGTGTTTCCTAACCAGAAGCCTTGGATGAACCATGAGATCCGCATTTTTCTGAAGACCAGATCCCGGGCATTCAGGTCTGGAGATACAGAGGTCTACAAGAAGTCCAGATACGACCTTGGTAAGGCCATCAAAAAGGCCAAAAGGGACTTCTGCTCAAAGCTGGAGGATGACACGGATGTTCGGCAACTGTGGCGGGGATTGAATGCAATCACCTCCTACAAGGCGAAATCAGGAGGCAGCTCAAATGTCAGCGAAGCATCACTCCCTGACGAGCTCAATGCGTTTAACGCACACTTTGATAGGGAGAACACTGATGTGCCTTCCCGAGCCCCCATTCGCCGTGATGGTATTTTGGTCACAGTCACAGAGGCCGACGTCAGAAGATCCTACAGAGGGGTGAACCCTCAGAAAGCGCCTGGACCTGATGGTATACCCGTGAGTGTTTTAAAAACCTGTGCGGACCAACTGGCTGGAGTTTTTACGGACATTTTCAACCTCTCACTTCTGAGGTCTGAAGTTCCCACCTGCTTTAAAAGGGCATCAATAATACCGGCGCCCAAGAAGAGCAAGGTGACGTGCCTCAATGACTATCGACCAGTGGCACTAACGTCTGTGGTGATGAAGTGCTTTGAGAGGCTGATCATGACGCAAATCAACTCATACCTCGACAAAAACCTGGACCCACTGCAGTTCGCTTACCGCCACAACAGATCAACAGTGGATGCGATCTCACTGGCTCTCCACTCCTCTCTGGACCACTTGGACAACAAAAACTCATGTCAGGCTGTTGTTCATTGACTACAGCTCGGCATTTAATACCATCATCCCCTCCAAGCTGGTTACCAAGCTCTCAGATCTGGGTCTCTGCGCATCCCTCTGCAATTGGATCCTCGACTTCCTCATTCACAGACCACACCGTCTGTCCGTATTGGTGGAAATGTGTCATCCTCGATAACAATCAGCATGGGATCACCTCAAGGCTGCGTGCTCAGCCCCCTGCCGTACTCACTCTACATGACTGTGTAGCCAGACATAGTGCGAACTCCATCATCAAGTTCGCTGATGACACCACTGTTGTGGGACGTATCACTGATGGGGACGAATCAGAGTATAGAAGTGAGATCGACTGATTGACCAAATGGTGCCAGCACAATAACCTGGCTCTCAACACCAGCAAAACCAAGGAACTGATTGTGGACTTCGGAAGGGGTAGGATGGGGACCCACAGTCCCGTTTATATCAATGGGTTGATGGTGGAAAGAGTCAAGAACTTCAAATTCCTGGGCGTGCATATTTCCAAAGATCGCTCCTGGTCCCAGAACACTGATGCAATCATAAAGTAAGCACATCAGCACCTCTACTTCCCGAGAAGATTACGGAGAGTCGGTATGTCAAGGAGGACTCTCTCGAACATCTACAGGTGCACAGTAGAGAGCATGCTGACCGGTTGCATCATGGCTTGGTACGGCAACCTGAGCGTCCAGGAGCAGAAAAGGCTGCAAAAAGTTGTAAACACTGCCCTGTCCATCATCGTCTCTGACCTCCCTACCATCGAGGGGATCTATCGCAGTCGCTGCCTCAAAAAGGCTGCCAACATAATCAAGGACCCACACCATACTGGCCACACACTCATCTCTCCGCTGCCATCAGGTAGAAGGTACAGGAGCCTGAAATCTGCAACATCCAGGTTCAGGAACAGTTACTTCAGACTATTAAACACAACTTGAAACAAACTCTAAACTATATCAGCCTATTGCACTTTATCTGTTTATTTATGTGTGTATATATATATATATATATATATATACACTGCTCGTCGCCTCGCTGCACCTGCACTGCTGGATGGCCTCTTTGCTCCCTCACTGCTGGACACCTCGCTGCACCCGCTCTACCGGACGGCCTCTCTGCTCACCCACCGCTGGCTTCTCTCTCCACCTGCACCACTGGATGCCTCTGTGCACCTGCACCGCTGGACGACCTCTCTGCTCCCTCGCTGCCGGACACCCATCGCTGCTGGACACCTCTCTTCGACTTCTCTGCTGGACACCTCTCTGCGCCCTCACCACTGGACAACCTCTCTGCCGCTTCATCATGATCAAATACTCGGCTCTGCGGCTGACTGGTCTCTCCAACAATCACACCCCATCCTGCACCCCAATCATTAAACAATTTGGACTTCTACGTCGACCCCGTTACATCCATAGAGACTCTCGATGCAAGCTTGTCTGCTCCGGCCATGGACATCCCATTCCATCCATCTGCTCACTATCACGCTCTGCCCCCCCTCAACCGTGTCACCCCCCATCCCAGCTGACCACATGCACTGTCAACTGGGACAACCTCAGATCTCTCCAGCCTGCCCCCATCCCTCCACCCTCTCACAATGCCAACTTTGCCCTCCTCAACACCCGGTCGCTCAACAACAAAGCCCTTGCCCTCCATGAACTAATCCTTGACAACACTCTTGACTTCCTTCTGCTCACTGAAACCTGGCAACAACCCAATGTCTTCTTCTCCCTCAACCAAGCATCCCCATCTGGGGTTAATTATATTTCCAAACCCCGCCCCTCCCACCATGGAGGTGGCCTCGCTGTTATTTTCAACCAGAACTTTCCGATCGTTGAACTCACCCTCCCCCCAGTAGCATCATTTGAATTCCTTGCCTTCAAAGCCCTTTCCTCCATGACAGTCATCCTCATTTACCGGCCACCTAAACCAAACCCCTCCTTCCTATCTGATTTCATTGAATTCCTCACACTTGTCTCATCTCTCACCCCACGTCAGCTGCTACTTGGTGACTTAAACATTCATATTCGCAAGTTCTGCAAGTTCGCATCTGAATTCGCTTTTCTATTTGACAACTTCTCTCTCACTCAGCACGTCAACTTTCCCACTCATGACAAAGGTCACATCCTTGACCTGGTCTGCTCCACAAATCAACCGGTACTCGACCTCCATCCATGCCTCTTCCCCCTCTCTGATCATAAGCTCATACGGTTCACCATCCCTTCTCCGACACCTCGCCCCCGCTTCCTCCGAGAAATCACCTTCCGTAATCTAAAATCCATCGACCCTCACCATCTCTCTGACCTGCTCTCCACCACTCTCCCCCTGGACTCAACCCACATCTCACCTGATGATCTCACAAACCATCTCAATTCCACCTTGTCTACCTCCCTTAACACTCTGGCTCCCCTCAAAACAAGAACTGTAACTTTTAATAAATCTTCACCCTGGTACACACCTGCACTTCGTAAGCTGAAACAGATTGGTCGCCGACTTGAACGACTCATAAAGAAATCACCTCTCACAGTCCACCATGAAGCTTACAAACTCCACCTCACTGCCTACAAAGATGCCCTCATTGCTGCTAAATCTGCATACCTCTCCTCCATATTCACTGACTCCTGCCTAAACCACAGAACCCTCTTCTCCACAGTCTGCAACCTCCTCAAGCCTCGAGCCAGCACTCTCCCTACCTCCACCCCGGATCTCTGCAACTCATTCCTCCACTTTTTTGCTGATAAAATCAGCACCATCTATCAATCCCTATCCCCTGTACCCGACTCCCCAGCATCTATTCCACCACCTACCAAGGCCCCTCCTTTCAACATCTCCGCTGATCTCCATACCCCTCCCCCTCACTGCTTCCTCTCCCAGTTTGGCCCGGTCACCCCTACTGAAATCTCCAAACTCATCATCTCTTCCAAACCCACTACCTGCTCCCTTGACCATCTCCCCACTCCCCTGCTGAAGTCCTGCCTCCCTGCTCTCTGCCCCTACCTCACTAATCTTTTCAACTCCTCATTGTCCCAAGGAATTGTCCCCTCTGCTTTCAAAACTGCTGCTGTCACACCAATCTTAAAGAAACCTGGTCTTGATCCCTCCTCTCTCATTAACTACCGCCCCATCTCAAACCTCCCCTTTCTTTCAAAAACCCTGGAGCGCATCGTCGCGTCACAACTTCATTCCCACCTCCTCGCGTATAACCTATTCGAACCCCTCCAATCTGGCTTTCGCCCCCTCCATAGCACAGAAACTGCTCTCCTCAAAGTCCTCAATGACCTCCTTACCTCTGCTGACACTGGCTCCCTCAATATCCTCATCCTCCTCGACCTGAGTGCAGCCTTCGATACCGTCAACCACAACATCCTGCTCACCAGACTTAGGGACCTTGTCAATGAAGGTTCTGCACTCAGCTGGTTCCGTTCCTACCTTTCCAACCAATCCCACTTCATCTCTCTCCATAACCACACCTCTGCCACAGCCACTGTCACTCAAGGCATTCCCCAAGGCTCCGTTCTTTGTCCCCTCCTCTTCATCATCTACATCCTCCCCCTTGGTCATATACTCCGTCACTTCAACCTGGACTTCCACTGCTATGCTGATGACACCCAGATCTATCTCAGCACCAAGTCCCCCAACCACCCGCCTCTCTCCCATATCAACTCCTGCCTATCAGCCATCAAATCTTGGATGCAACTCAACTTCCTTAAATTAAACAGTAGCAAAACAGTAGCAAAACAGAATTTCTCCTCATTGGCTCCAAATCAACACTCACTAAAATTAACAACCCCACTATCGACGGCACCAGTCTCCCCATCTCCTCAGGCCCGCAACCTTGGCGTGATCCTTGACGCAACCCTCTCCCTTGAGCCTCACATCCGCCATGTTGTCAAAACATCATTTTTTCACCTCCGCAACATTGCAAAAATCAGATCCTCTCTCACACCCCCCGCTGCGGAAAGACTCATCCATGCCTTCATCTCCTCCCGACTGGACTACTGTAACTCTCTTCTTTTCGGAATCAATTCCAGCAGCATCAACCGACTCCAACTGGTCCAAAATGCAGCCGCTCGACTCATTACCCACACCAAATCCTGGCACCACATCACCCCAGTTCTCAAAGAACTTCACTGGCTTCCCATTTCCCACCGGATCACCTACAAAATCCTGGTCCTCACCTACAAAGCCCTCAACAACCTGGCCCCCCCTTATCTCATTGACCTCCTCTCCCCCTACCAACCCACACGGTCCCTCAGATCCACATCAGCTGGTCTCCTCTCCACTCCGAAATCAAACCTCTGCACTTTTGGAGGCAGAGCCTTCTCCAGGGCAGCTCCCAGGCTCTGGAATTCCCTCCCACAACCGGTCCGAAATTCTGAGACCCTCACCATCTTCCAGTCCCGCCTCAAGACCCATCTCTTCACCTCTGCATACCCTTAGTCCCATGTTCCCCTCCCCTCTGTCTTACTGCTCTATTTTGTTTTGTTTATTCCTGACTCTCAATTGTAAAGCGACTTTGAGTCCTGAAAGCGCTATATAAATATAAATAAAATCTATTATTATTATTATTCTTAGGTATATAGACACACTGATCTGATCTGTATTGATGCATACAATATTCTGTTGTGCTGCACCAAGCAAGAATTTCATTGTCCTGTCCACATGACAATAAACTCCCTTGACGTGACTTGATATGACTCAATTACCTCCTCTGGCAGCTCATTCTAGATATCCACCACTCTGAGTTACTATTCAGGTTTCTATTAATGTTTGCACAGGCAGGGATAGTGGACAAAACAAATTAATAATCAGATGTGCTCACAAAGCATATATGTGTCAGGGAGTAAGTGATATGGCTTATGTGAATCATGTCACGATCAGTGGACTTTAGCTGATATCCACGATATACAGCTTAATTACCTTTGAACATACAAATCAAGAAAATTGGATAGAAACATGAAATGTCAGCCTGTTGCATTCAGACACTTAGCTGGGAAAGGGTGTACGGTCTCTCAGCATCCTTAAATGCAGGAGAAGCCCACCCACATTCACTGGATATGGGAAGAAAGCACTTTGGCAAAAAAGTCGTCCTCTTTTCCAGGTATGTATTTTTCAAACTACAGAAGCAACTATTCAAACTCTAGGCAAGTGCATGTGAATTCATATTTACAGATAACCCCCATGCAAATAACATAACTAAGGATATCTTCAGATTTGGAGACATGATCATGGCTGATCATCCACAATCAGTGTCCCGTTCCTGCCTTCGTCCCATATCCCTTGACTCCGTTATCTTTAAGAGCTCTCTCTTGAAAGCATCCAGAGAACTGCCCTCTGAGGCAGTGATTTCCACAGACTCACAACTCTCTGTGTGAAAAAGTATTTCCTCATCTCTGTTCTAAATGGCTTACCCCTTATCCTTAAACTGTGGCCCCTGGTTCTGGACTCCCCCAACATCGGGAACATGTTTCCTGCTCTAGCGTGTCCAAACCATTAATAATCATATGTTTCAATAAGATACCCTCTCATCCTTCTAAATTCCAGAGTATACAAGCCCAGCCGCTCCATTCTATCAACATATGACAGTTCCGCCATCCTGGGAATTAACCTTGTGAACCTACGCTGCACTCCTCAATAGCAAGAAAGTCCTTCCTCAAATTTGGAGACCAAAACTGCACACAATACTCCAGATGTGGTCTCACTAGGGCCCTGTACAACTGCAGAAGGACCTATTTGCTCCTACACTCAACTCCTCTTGTTATGAAGGCCATCATGCCATTTGCTTTCTTCACTGCCTGCTGTACATGTATGCTTACTTTCAGTGATTGATAACAAGGAGCCCCAGATACCGTTGTACTTCCCCTTTTCCCAACGACACCATTTAGATAATAATCTGCCTTCCTGTTTTTGCCACCAAAGTGGATAACCTCACATTTATCCACATTAAACTGCATCTGCCATGCATCTGTCCACTCACCCAACCTGTGCAAGTCACCCTGCATCCTTATAGCATCCTTCTCACAGTTCACACTGCCACCCAGCTTTGTGTCATCTGCAAATTTGCTAATGTTACTTTTAAGCCCTTCATCTAAATCATCAATATATATTGTTAATAGCTGCTGGTCCAGCACCGAGCCTTGCAGTACCCCACTAGTCACTGCCTGCCATTCTGAAAGGGACCCGTTAATCCCTACTCTTTGTTTCCGGTCTGCCAACCAATTTTCTATCCATGTCAGCACCCTGCCCCCAACACCATGTGCTCTAATTTTGCCCACTAATCTCCTATGTGGGACCTTATCAAATGCTTTCTGAAAGTCCAGGTACACTACATCCACTGGCTCTCCCTTGTCCATTTTCCCAGTTACATCCTCAAAAAATTCCCAAATGTGCCACTATCCAAATGTGGCGCTATTTCATCTTTTATTATTGACTCCAGCATCTTCACCACCACCGATGTCAGGCTAACTGGTCTATAATTCCATGTTTTCTCTCACCCGCCTCTTAAAAAGTGGGATAACATTAGCTACCCTCCAATCCACAGGAACTGATCCTGAATCTATAGAACATTGGAAAATGATCACCAATGCGTCCATGATTTTTAGAGCCACTTCCCAACACCATTTCCTGCCTAATGTGAATTTCCTTCAGTTCCTCCATCACCCTAGATCCTCTGGCCACTAGTACATCAGGGAGATTGTTTGTGTCCTCCTTTGTGAAGATGGATCCCAAAGTATCTGTTCAACTCGTCTGCCATTTATAATAAATTCGCCCTTTTCAGTCTTCAAGGGTCCAATTTTGGTATAAACTAATTTTTTCCTTTTCACATACCTACTGAAGCTTTTTACTATCCTCCTTTATATTATTAGCTACCATAACCTTCGTATCTCATCTTTTCTCCCCGTATTGCCTTTTACAAGATACAAGATACAAGATACATTTATTTGTCACATGTACCAGTTGGTACAGTGAAATGTGTGGTCACCATACAGCCATACGAATAAAAAAAGAACCCACACACGATAGACTCCAACATAAAACATCCCCGCACAGCAGAATCCAAAGTTTCCCACTGTGAGGGAAGGCACCAAAGTTCAGTCATCTTCCTCTGATGTTCTTGGATGTTCACCCGTGGTCGGGGTCTCCCGAGCCCTCCACAGTCGCCACCACGGGCGGCCCGATACTCAGGCCCGCTCGCTGGGATGATGGAACTCCGACGTCGGAACGGGAGAACACCCTCAGCGGCTTGGACTTCCGAATCGGCCACTTCCTATCGGAGACGGCAGCTCCAGGAGTCCACAGGCTGCGCTGGGCGGAGATTCATGCTGGCGGCCCTCGGCAAAGGGGATCCCAGGACTCTGCGATGTTGAAGTCAGCCGCCAGATGGGAGCTCTACGAACCACAGCTCCGCGATGTT
>JAXLNO010000171.1:0-33205 GCA_038087875.1 Malacoraja senta | reverse complement strand
ACCCAGTGCTGTCCAGTGGAGCATCTGGATCACATGACAATGACAGACCAGTGACATGTTTATGAATCAGGATGGTGCGACTCAGAGATGGTTTGCCCTCGTGTGCCCGCTCTCCTGCAGAAGCCACAGGTTTTGGTGGTGCTGTAGAAGACATCCAATGGCAGCAACATGGCCATTGAATGAATGAATGAATGAATGAATGAATGAATGAATGAATGAATGAGTGAATGAATGGGAATATTATTGTCACATGTGACAAAGTCACAGTGAACTTCCTGGCCTGCATACCCAAGGTATGCAATAGTTGCCACATAAGGGGCGACAATAAAGTTACAAGGCATCCTGCGCCAGGTCCTCCTTTGTTCTCCTCCTCCCCACACCACTCCCTCTCCACCTGGTGATCCCCCCCATGCCAGGTCCTCCATTGTTCCTCCCCCTCGGCGGTAGCGTCCTCACTCCCACGTGGTCCGTCCTCGTCCGTCGGTCGGCGTCCTCATCGACCGCTGCCGGGTCCCTTCCTGATGCCTCCATTGCATTGACCCAGGCTCAGCCACCGGCTCCATTGACCCAGGCCCAGCCCCAGCTACGGGCTCCGTCTACCCAGGCCCCGGCCATGGGCTTCATCTACCCCGGCCCCAGCAGCGGCCTCCATTGATCCAGGTCCCTGCCGCGGGCTCTGTCTACCCAGGCCCCAACAGGGGGCTCTGCAGACCCAGGCTCTGTGGCAGGCTCCGTTGATCCAGGCCCCAGCCGCGGGCTCGGCTCCGTCGGCTGCGGGGCTCTGACTCCGACCCATTAGTGCATTAGAAAGGTCGTCACTCTTGCAATCCTGCCAGTTTACAAAGAGCTGGGTTCCAAAAACAGGACTGTTTTCAATTTAAGCATCCAAGGACAAACACATTTATTAAAAAACATTCATTTATAGGATCGCCATCAAAAAAAAATATTTCTTTCTTTCTGTGAGTCATGGAGAGTCATAGAGAGTCAAAGAATCATACACATGGAAACAGGCCCTTCAGCCCAGCTTGCCCACGCTGATCAACATGCCCCATCTACTCTAGTCCCACCTACCTCTGCTTGGTCTATATCCCTCTAAACCTATCCTGTCCATGTACCTGTCTAAATGTTTCTTAAACATTGTGATAGTGCCTGCCTCAACTACATCCTCCAGCAGCTCATTCCATGCACCTACTACTGTTTGTGTAAAAAGGTTGTCACTCATGTTACTATCAAGTCTTTGCCCTCTCACCTTAACCCTATGTCCTCTAGTTCTCAATTCCCCAACTCTGGGTACCAGACTGTGCATTCACCCTATCTATTCCTCTCATGATCTTATACACCTTTATAAGATCACTCCTCATCCTCAAGCGTGCCACGGAATGGAGTCCTAGCCTGCTTAACCTATCCATGTTCTCAAGGGATGTTGCCTGACCCACTGAGTCACTCCAGCACCTTGTGTCTTGTTCCCACTAGTTTCTGCCTTTTCCCCCTCAGATTTATTTTTGCTGTACAACGTTTCAACGCATTTTGCTTTGCTTTAGGGTCGGCACGGTGGCACAGCGGTAGAGTTGCTGCCTTACAGCGCCAGAGAACTGGGTTCGATCCTGACTATGGGTGCTTGTCTGTACGGTGTTTGTAAGTTCTCCCCGTGACGGTGTGGGTTTTCTCCGGGTGCTCCAGTTTCCTTCCACATTCCAAACACATAATGGTTTGTTGGTTAATTGGCTTTGGTAAAAATTGTAAGTCGTCCCTAGTATGTAGGATAGTGCTAGTGCTCGGGGATCACTGGTCAGTGTGGGCTCAGTGGGCCGAATGGCCTGTTTCCACGCTGTATCTCTAAACTAAACTAAACTAAACTGAAGTTGTTGACTCCTGACGAAGCGTGGCACGCTTCTCTTCAGTGAGCTCATTTGTAATGGACAATAAATGTTGGCTTTGACAATGAAACCATACCCCTGTGAACAAATAAACATATGAAAATAACCCAAACCACTTCTAAAACACACAAAACGCCTGTTAAGATGGCATACTCCAGCAAAGGATGCATTATTGGATCATTTGTTCAGCTGGGAAGCTGTAATTTAGTCAGAACATGAACCATACATCACCTTTCCAGTTGTAACTCAAGTACTTTAGAATATGAGATCTCCATATTCAAACCTCCAAACAATTCATTGTAATTGAACACAGAAGCAGTGGAAAGTTCTGTGTTTGTGTTTAGCTAATTAAAACCAATTAACAGCAATCACATCATGAATATGTGTCAGCTATTGTGCAGAATCTTATTTAAATTCAATCACTTTTATCGACTGGATCCTCATAAACTCAAAGGTGCTTGGCCTCCACAAAGGACGGAGCTGCTTGGAAAACAATAAATGATATTCCGGTTACTTGAAGGATGCACAGCAGAGCGAGATGTCCGTCGGGGAATGTTGCCGACTGGCCTGCTCCAGACTGCAGGAGTATTTGCTGAGGGACACACTGAATCTCGGTGCAGTCAAGGCCAAGGCTCTGTGGGGTAGGACCACAGTTGAGGGTCCTTCCACTGCTGGACATTGGGGGCAGGGTGTGGTGGAGACGCCTTTCAAACAAGGGAAGGGATTTCACCCCAGGGTCATAAGGTCATAAGGTCATATGTGATAGGAGCAGAATTAGGCCATTCGGCCCATCAAGTGTACTCCACCATTCAATCATGGCTGATCTATCTCTCCCCCCAACCCCATTCTCCTGCCTTCTCCCCATAACCCCTGACACCCATACTAATCAATATTCTATCTATCTCTGCCTTAAAAATGCCCATTGACAGCCTCCACTGTCTTCTGTGGCAAATAATTCCTCCGATTCACCACGCACTGACTAAAGGAATTCCTCATCTTCTTGGGTTTTCCACTAATGGGAGAGTCAAGGACTAGAGATCCTAGAGGTCATGCTCAGGGGGCCACATGAGTGACAAGGGTTTGGGGAAAAATTGTGAAAACACTACAGTATGAAACGATGAATTGAATGTATGCAGAGCCTTTGAGAATGTCGGAAGAATTTTTGCACAGTTCCTGTATTGTACATTTTTTTACCCTGAATAAAGTTTATTTTGATTTTTTTTTAAAGGATGTTGCCGACTGGCCCGCTCCAGACTGCAGGAGTACGTGCTGAGGGACGCACTGAAGCTCGGTGCGGAGACGTTGAGGGCGGAGCCTCGCTGGTTGGAGCCCGCAGCCGGCCCCTAGGTCTGTGCCTGGTTCAGCTCCATGCAGGCGCCCGGAGAGGACCCTGCGGAGAAGTCGGTGCGGCGGTCGATGAGGGCGCCGACCGACGGACGAGGACGGACACGTGGAAGTGAGGACGCCACTGCCGAGGGAAGGAACAATGGAGGACCCGGCGTGGGGGGACTGCCGTGAGGGAGGGGGAGGGGAGTGGGGCAGGGGAGAACAAACGGGGTCTTGGCACGGATACTTTGTAAGTTTGTAAGTGCTCTCTTTGCTGTGACTATTTGCACACCATGGGCTTGCAAGCAAATAATTTCACCATGACTTGTCACATGTGACAATAAAGTCATAAAATAAAGTATAAAGTTAAAGTATTCGTTCCAAGGCTCTGTGGGGGAGTACTACAGTCTAGGGTCCTTCTGCTGTTGGACATTGGGGGGCAGTCAGGTAGGGACAGCCCTCAAACAAGGGAAGGGATATCATCCCTGGGGCCCACAAGAATGGCAAGGGTATTTTGTTTTAAGATATTTGCGAACACGACTGAGTATGACACTATTACATGTACAGATATTAAGAATGTGTGAAGAGTCTTTGCACAGTTTTTGTTTTGCATATATTTTTTATTCTGAATGAAGTTTATTTTTGCAAAAAAAATCTTGCAAATTTCACACAATAAATGTTCTTCCTTCATTTAAACAACATGAAGACAAATGCTTTATTTATGATACAATTGTGACTTCTGACACAATGTATCAGAGCTCATTCCCATTAAT
Organism: Malacoraja senta; assembly: GCA_038087875.1. NCBI lineage: Eukaryota > Metazoa > Chordata > Chondrichthyes > Rajiformes > Rajidae > Malacoraja > Malacoraja senta. Next base: position 29,229 of record JAXLNO010000171.1, on the reverse strand, counting down.
CAGAATAATTCAAACCTATTAGTACTCATGTTAATATATGACAATTCATGGTAATGAAATCATATCACATGCAGTGGTTGATGAGGAACACAAATAGGGACAAATTAGGTCAAACTGCATGGAGTCATTAGCATGCAAATATATTGCTTTACCAGCTAATTCATGGTATGCATATGCATATTGAACACTTTGATAAAAAAAAGTGTTGAGACTAACGAGGTTGAACTAAATATGGTCTGCAATTGTTTTTTTGTTCCATTCAGGATTTCCAGGATGTTTCTGTAAGCAATCTGGGAGAAAAAAAATTATAATTGCGGCATTAAAACAAAATCACAAGTTTCCTGGAGAAACAAAGAACTGCAGATGCTGGTTGACACCAAAGATAGACAAAATGTGCTGGAGAAACCCCAAGATAGACATAAAATGCTGGAGTAACTCAGCGGGACAGGCAGCATCTCTGGAGAGAAGGAATGGGTGATGTTTCGGGTTTGAGATTCTTCTTCAGACCTCAGTAACTCAGCAGGTCAGGCAGCATTTCTGGAGAAAAAGGATGGGTGACGTTCCGGGTCGGGACTCTTCTTCAGATTGAAGTAAGGTCCCGACCTGAAACATCACCCATCCTTTTTCTCCAGAGATAGTGCCTGACCCGCTAAGTTACTCCAGCACGTTGTGTCTATCACAAGGCTCCTATTCTTTACCTTTGAACACACAATCTGTACGGTTGGACAAGTGCGATGACCCATGGTAAGATTGTGGAGGGGGTCAATTAGAGTTGAGGAATGACTTGATGAAACTCCTGGAGCACAACCAGAGTCAGAAGCACTAATTTTAACTAAGTAAGGGCAAACAGGCTTGCTAACAAGGCAGCATTGAGGTAGCAATCCAGCATGATTTCAGCAAGATAGCTTAGTGGAAGGACTGAGGCATGCCTCTTGGATTATGTTGATTGTTGGGTGGATGTAAACAGTAAGCATTGGTTTACCGTCTCCTCAGTGACAGGATAAGAGTGGAAGCTTATCAGCTGACTTACATGCACCCAACCCGTTCCCAGACCTCATTCATACTTACAAGGTTGGGATCATTAGATTCAATGTGTTGATTCCATAGGTAATAATCCAGAAGTTTTATGGGAGAATCTTGCCAGTCTATTGAGGGAAGGGATCAAGCCAAACATTTTTGGTTCACATGAGTCCTAAAAGCTTCAAGGTTAACCTTGTTTTGCAAAGGAAGCACCAACATGACATGGACCCGATGCAGCAGAACTGCCAGTTGTCCTATCTACCGGTAGTTTAGTTTAGAGATACAGCATGGAAACAGGCCCATCGAGTCCATGCTGACCAGCGATCACCCACACACTAGTTCTATATCTATATGCAATTCCCTGACTGATGAAGGCCCGTATGCCAAAAGCTTTCTACACCTCTCTATTTACAAGTTATGCCACTTAACGCGAACCATGAATTTGTACTCTTAGATCACCTTGCTCTATAATACTTCCTAGAGCCCTACCATTCTTTGCGAAGGTCCTGCCCTCATTTGACTCAGTTAGCCATTCTTCGGTCCACTTGCCCAGCTGATCAAGATCCTGCTGCGATTCTTGATAACCATCTTCACAGTCTATGATACCACTTATTCCAGTGTCATTTGCAAACTCATTCATCAAGCCTTGTACATTCTCATCCAAATCATTGCTATTGATGCCAAACAGCCATGGGCCCAGCACCAATGCCTTAGCACATCTCTAGTCATATGCCTTCAAACCAAAAAGCAGCCCCCACAACCATTCTTTGCTTCCTACTTCAAGCCACTTCTGTATCGTTAGTTAACTTTCCCTAGATCCCATGTGATCTAACTTTATAGAGGAGCCTACCATGTGAAACTTTATCAGATGCCATAGTCCATAAAGACTATGTCTATGGCCCTGCCCTCATCAACCTTCTTGGTTACTTCTTCAAAAAACATAATCAAATTCGTGAGATTTAATCTCCCACATACAAAACCATGCTGGCTATCCCTAATCAACCATTATCTTTCCAAATACTTTTATCCCTCAGAAGCCTCTCCTGTAACTTTCCATCCAAAAAAATGTTAGGCTTTTGGTCTATAGTTCTTATGTTTTATTTCAGCCCTTCTTAAATAGAAGCATAACATTAGCTTCCCTCCAGTCTTCCGGCACCTTACCCATGTCTGACAATGAGTCATGTATCTCAGTCAGGACTCCTGCAAATTCTTCTCTCGCTTCCAACAGTGTCCTTGGATATATCTGATCAGACCTGCAAGATTGATCTATCTTCATGCATCACAGGACGTCCAGCACTTGCTTGACTGTAATGCGGACTGTCCACAAGACATCTCCAATAACCTTTCCAAATTCTCTCTTTATAGAGTGATAGTCATATAGTGTGGGGACAAACCCTTCAGCCGAACTTGCCCATACTGAACAACGTGTCCCTTCTACACTAGTCACACCTGCCTGCATTTCACCATATCCCTCTAAACCTGTCCGATCCATGTACCTATCTAAATGCTTCTTGAACTTTGCAATAGTACCTGCCTCAACTACCTCCTCTGGCAGCTCGTTCCATACACCCGCCACCCTTTATGTGGAAAGGTTGCCCCTGAGGTTCCTATTAAATCTTTCCCCCCTCACCTTAAAACTATGTCCTTTTGATCTTGATCTTGATCAAGATCCTGCTGCAATTTTTGACAATCATCTTCTGTATCTACAATACCACCCACCGTTTTGTCATCTGCAAACTTGCTGATCATACCATGTGTGTTTTATCCACATCATTGATATAGATGACAAACAGCAATGGGCCCAGCACTGAAACCTGAGGCACATTACTAGTCACAGGCGTCCAGTCTGAAAGCAACCTTCTACCCTCACCCTCTGCTTCCTATCATCAAGAGCCCTATCTAGCTCTCTGTTAAAGTATCCAGAGAACCGGCCTCCACCGCCCTCTGAGGCAGATAATTCCACACTCACAACTCTCTGTGTGAAAAAGTGTTTCCTCTTCTCCGTTCTAAATTGCTATCCCCTTATTCTTAAACTGTGGCCCCTGGTTCTGAACTCCCCCAACATTGGGAACATGTTTCCTGCCTCTAGCGTGTCCAAACCCTTAATAATCTTATATGTTTCAATAAGATCCCTTTTCATCCTTCTAAATTCCAGAGTATACAAGCTCAGCCGCTCCATTCTCTCAGCATATGACTGTCCAGCCATCCCGGGAATGAACTTTGTGAACCTACGCTGCACTCCCTCAATAGCAAGAATGTCCTTCCTCAAATTTGGAGACCAAAACGGCACACAATACTCCAGGTGTTGTACAACTAGGGCCCTGTACAACTGCAGAAGGACCTCTTTGCTCCTATACTCAACTCCTCTTGTTATGAAGGCCAACATGCCATTCGCTTTCTTCACTGCCTGCTGTACCTGCATGCTTACTTTCATCGACTGATGAACAATTTAGCTATCTCTCCTTGGATCCCCTGGGATGTAACCAATGTATATAGTATCTTTCTCCACAGTAAAAAGAGAGGGGAATTATTACTCAAGGGCCTTGCCCTTCTCCTGCGGCTCCACACATATGCAGTATGACCCCTGAGGGGCTGTATTCTCTCTCTAATTTCCCATTTCCCTTAATAAACATATAACATCTCTTCTGGTTCTCCTTAATCATATCCATCAGAGCTTTCTCATGCCCCCATTTTGCCCTCCGGATTCCATTGTTTATGTTCCCTAATTTCCCTCACTCTCCCAGCTTGATATTAGCTGTCTCCACCTTATCCATGCCACATTCTTTATGCTAACCAGTCTGTTCTTTTATAAAGATCCTTTAGTCCAACTGTTGAATTATTAAAGCCAGTATATCACTTGGAAATAGAATATTCCCACCACTGACATAAATCTAATATTTGCATATAGACAGTAGAAGCGGCCACTAATGTGATATCATACATCCTTCATTGTGTTTAAATTATCTTTTAATGGCTGGTTAATTATGATCTCTTGAAGCACAACTCTTGTAATCTGTGTGGGAGGGCATGTACTGCTAATTTTAGTCATATTTTAAGGGAATATTTTTATTTAATTTTCCTCTCATCTCACATCTCGGTTGACTCCCAGCTTCAATGTTGAGACGGTTTCAGCTGCAAACTTCTGTATTGCGACCTTTCAAGTGTGTGAAACCAATCTTGTGGAAATGCAATCGACATCTGACAAGTGGGAAAATGTCTGTTCCCCTTCACCAGCCTTGTCCTGATGAAATATCTAGCCGTTCGTAACTCTTCAGCTAATGTTCCACCTGACATTTAATTAAGCACAGCAGCAGCTTGCACATGCAATGTCCATTTAGTTTGGTTCAAAATCAATTGTAATGTTTTAGTTTTAGTTTTTACTTTAGTTTAGAGATACAGTGCGGAAACAGGCCCTTCGGCCCACCGAGTCCACGCCGACCAGCGATTCCCCCGCACACTAATGCCATCCTGCACACACTAGGGACAATTTACATTTACACCAAGCCAACTAACCTACAAACATGCACGTCTTTGGAGTACGGGAGGAAACCGGAGATTCCGAAGAAAACCCACGCGTGGCACAGGGAGAACGTACAAAGTAATCAGGATCGAACCCGGGTCTCTGGTGCCGTAAGGCAGCAACTCTACCACTGCCCCACCGTGCCATGGGTGCAATGTGATGATCTAGGCGTGGAGTCAGACCTCAGATCAACTGGAAGTAGGAGGGCTGACACTCTGACTGAAAGTTAGTTGGTTTTCTGGAACTTGTGCAGTTCCAGAGCAGCATTAATGCGGTAAGACGACTCGAGACCATTCACAGAACAACTAGACTGCGACAAATCAAGTTGAGTATTTTATCAAATGCACAGGTATAGTGAAATCTAGGTACAATGAAAAACCTTGCCTGCAGCAGCATTACATGCATATTTGATTCACACAAACACAATGGTGGTGCAGCGGTAGAGTTGCTGCCTTACAGCGCCAGAGACCCGGGTTCAATCCTGTCTACAGGTGCTATCTGTACGGAATGTTTGTACCTTCTCCCCCGTGAGAGCTCCAGTTTCTTCCCACAGTCTAAAGACGTATAGGTTTGTACGCTTGGTTATTGGCCTTGGTAAATTGTCCCTAGTGTGTAGGATAGTGCTAGTGTACAGGGATCGCTGGTCGGCACAGACTCAGTGGGCCGAAGGGCCTCTTTCCACACTGTATCTCTAAACAAATGAAAACAAATTATAGATAAATTATACGAAATTACAATTTCTCAAAGAAAGAAGACCAGGCCAAGGAGATTAATGCATTAACGTAATTAGAAAAATGACAAATTCATGGTAGTGCAGAGACAATAGGACAAGGTTTAGGTTTATTATTGTCACGTGTACCGAGGTACAGCAAAAAGATTTCGCTTGCATGCTATGCAATCAAATCAGATAATACCATCAATGAATTACGTTCAGGCCAGGTATGTGCAAAAACTAGAGCGGAGAGAATACAAGATACATACAAGATACAGATACATTTATTTGTCACATGTGCCAGTTGGCACAGTGAAATGTGTGTTCACCATACAGCCATGCAATAAAAATAAAGAACACAACACACGATAGAGTTCAACATAAAACATCCCCACACAGCAGAGTCAAAGTTAGCCACTGTGAGGGAAGGCACCAAAGTCAGTCCTCTTCCTCTAATGTTCCCCAATGTTCACCCGTGGTCGGGGCCTCCCCGAGCCCACCGCAGTCGCCGCTACGGGCGATCCGATGTTCAGGCCCGCTCGCCGGGGTGATGTAAGTCCGACGTCGGGGCTGGGGGACCTCAGCGGCCTGGACATCAGAGTCGGCCACCTCCTACCGGAGTCCGCGGCTCCCAAAGTCCGCAGGCCGCTCTGGGCGGAGATTCAACGCTGGCGGCCCTCGGTAAAGGGCCCCAGGACTCCGCGATGTTGTTCAGCGCCGCCCACGCTGGAAGCTCTCCCAAACCGCAGCTCCACGATGTTGGAGCAGCGGCCCAATGCTCCGGAGCTCCAAACAGCGATCCAGGTCGGCATCGCCCGCTCCACGGTGAATTCAGCGCTGCGCCGCTGCTGTTGTAGCTCTGGTCCAGTTCCCGGTCCCCGGCAGGAAAGGCCGCTCCGATCCAGGTGGTAGGCTGCGAGGAGGGGGGCGAGGACGTGACTTGGAGAAATAGTCACGTCCCCGCCAGGAAGCGACTGGGAAACAGTTTCCCCCTTACCCTGCCCCCATCCCCCACATAGAAAAGTTAAAGTTTCCCCCCAAAAAACAGACTTTAAACTAACTAAAAAATAAAAAAGATTGAAAAGACAAACAGGCTGTAGGGAGAGGCTGCCGTCAATGTGGCGCCCCTAGCATCAACCAGAGTGCAGATATACATGTGAATGATACCGGAGTACAGATATACATGTGAAAAATAAATTTAAAAGAATAGGGCAATTGTATCAGATGATAACAGATCCTCCTCTAGGATCTGTACACAAAGAGTCGCCATCTTGGCTGCACGGCTGGTCAAAGAGAGAATTTTTAACGAGAATTTTTAGAAAATGTAATGTAGGTAGGTGCATGATCCAACATTAACTTTAGTTCTCCCTCCATTGATGGTGCCTGAGCTGCTGAGTGCATGTACGTATGCAAGTGGAGTGAATGCTTTAGGGAATTTCTAAGCTGAAGGCCTGGATAGCTAGAAGCACAGTCCACAATGACAAGGCAAAGGAAGTCCGGATGAACTTGAGACTAACACGAGGCCCCCGTCCCCAGGCATTGAAATTCCTTCTTTGTGGATAAAGTTCTTGGTGTGGCTGCAGGTAGACGCAGAGCTCTAGAATGAACAGGTAAAATCCTGAAGAATCTAAAGAAGGATTCCGACCCAAAGCGTCACCAATTCCTTTTCCCCAGAGATGCTGCTTGACCCACTGAGTTATTCCAGCATTTTGTGTCTATCTTAGTAAAAATCCTATCGTGAGCAGGAACTAAGCACCATAAATAGATGTCTCTTTTGCTGAAGCCCAATCTAGCCTCTCCAGGAATTCTTGGGTAGGTCCAGGCTCTTATGCACATTCAAAGCGGCACAGTGGGCAGCAGTTCAGCTGCTTCCTGATGGAGCCAGAGACCCGGGTTTGATCCTGACTAAGGGTGCTATCTGTGCGGAGTTTGTACGTTCTTCCTGTGACTGTGTGGGGGTGCTCCGGTTTCTTCCCTCGTTCCAAAGACGAACAGGTTTGCAGGTTAATTGGCTTCTTGTAAATTGCCTCTGGTGTGTGATACATAGAACTAGTGCACGGGTGATTGATGATCGGCATCGAGCAACTGGGAGCACATTGCACCGGACAGGTGGTCCTGGAGGAAATCCGTGCAGGAAGGCATTGCACGTCACGAAATGGAACTACGCCGTGTCGCAGAGACAAAGCGACAGCACTGTAAGGAGAGAGAGAAGGGGGCTCGACGACTAACAACCACCAGTCTCCACTGCCCACATTGCACCAAGGTGTGTGGATCACGGATCGGCCTCTACAGACATCTGCAAACCCAGAAGTAGACAACCTTATGGAGAGGAGAGGATAGTCATACTCGTTTCGAGTGACCGCCGATGGTGATGATGATCAGCGTGGACTCAGTGGGCCAAAGGGCCTATTTCAACAGGGCATCTAAAATAATAAATATAAACATAAACAAAAGCAGTCAGAATATTTCGAAAACATCTACCCCCATAAAGCTCCATGATTTTTCCACTAAACATGAACAAAAACTGCCTTATTTGAATGTAATTTGTAGCTTTTGCAATAAGAATAGAATTTTCTCAAAAGCTGATAACAGTAGAGCTATCAAAATTTGACACTGTAAGTACAGAATTTAGAAATCATGAAATGATTGTATTAGAAATCATGAAATGATTGGAAAGGCAAAGATAATCTTATTTCCACAGGGAGGGGAGTCAACAGTAATTGGATGTAAATTTAAGTTCATTGGCAAAGAAAATTGGGGGTGAGAGACAGCGAGATGAGATTTTAATTTACAAAGAAGGTTGTAAAGATCTGTAATGCCTGCTGAAAGCAGTAAAGAGCCTGTCCCACTTAGGCTAATTTTCAAGCGACTACAGGCGAATAGGCTGTCACCACATGGTCGCTGGATATCGCCTGTAGGGTCGTGAGTCGTCTCCTCGGTCGCCCAAAGATTTGTAGTGTCTTTCTGGTCGACGCTGGATTTTCAACATGTTCAAAAAGTGGGTTGACGCAAATGAGCGTAGCTTGACTTCTCCTGACGTACTGTAGGTGCTGTCGTAGGTTCTTGCCACGTGACGTAGGTTGTCGCCGGTGCTGACTTCGGTGAATTCCATTGATGACTACCTACGTCAACCTTCGTCAACCGGCGACAGGTACCGGCAACTGAATTGTCTTCAGTTGTCTTCAGTTGTCGCTGACAGGGTCATTGCTTGTCGTTGCTTGTCGCGGGTGGAGGTAGGTTGACTTTGGTTGCCGTAGGTTGTGGTCGTAGGTGGACGTCCTAATGGGTCGCCGGTTGTCGGTAGCTTGCCGTAGCTTGACGTCGACTAGGTGGTAGGTTGCCGTAGCTTGTCGTGGACATTGTCGTAGACATTGTCGTAGACATTGTCGTAGGGGGGGTCCAGTAGCCGTTTTTTCGGCGACCTGCTACGACTTTGACAGTCGCCGGCAGTCGCCTAAAAAATCGCCTAAGTGGGACAGGCCCTTAACTTTCAAAAGAGAAGTTGGTTTATAATTGCAAAGGAAAATGACCAGGACTGAGATTAAATTGTTGTGTTTATAGAATTAATTGAAGAGTTCTCCAAAAGAACCAACCAGATCACAGTGGGCTGAACGGCCTCCTTCGGTATCCACAATTCTATAACTGCTCCACATTAGATGAATGCTAATTGATGGCTCACACCATTTCCCAGCAGAGATGTAACATTGCTGATATGACAGTTCCTCTGAAAATATTTGAATGACAATCTGGCAGAAAATTTCAAGAAGCCTTGTTAACAGACATGTGTTTTATTAACTGACGAGTTTAATATGAATAACTGTTGGATAATGACATTGAGTGGATTGCTCCTGAGTTCACTTTTTTGTTATGGATTCTACTGCCTAAGGAGTTAATTTGCATTTCATTGCATGCAAGAATGAACCTGTGACCACATTTGTCATTAACTATAATTACCGTAATCTAAATGATGTCTTTAATATTTTGGAATACTCAGCTGTAATCAAAAATGTTATATAATTTAAGATACTTACTGCCAATAATGATTTGGGAATTCAGTCAAAGGTATAAGAACATGAAAAGGCTTCTTTTCATCTGACGCTGTCTTCTTTGTCAAAATAAAATGGCATAGAATGATTTCCAAATCATTATTATACCAGGGAAGAGAGGAATGTTTTGAATACGTAGAAAAGTTGAAACATGCAATAATGAGGAATCCAACTATTAGAACATTTAACCGAACATCACTTCAACAGACAATACTTGCTGAATGTATATTTCGAAGTTTCAAAGTCATAGTCACACAGTGTGGAAACAGGCCCCTTGGCCCAATTTGCCCACACCAGCCAACTTGGTCAAGAGTCAAGAGTCAAGTCAAGAGTGTTTTATTGTCATCTATCCTGAAACCGAACATTGAAATTCTTACTTGCTGCAGCCCAACAGGTATGTAAACACAGTGCTCAGTAGACACCATCATAAAAGTGCTCAATACATTTTAAAAATAACAATGTAATGCAATAGGCAGCCGGCAATATCCTTAACCACTGAACTTATGAAACAAGGTTATAATAATAAAGTTCCATGAGAAGTAGATGGAACCCAACAGGTTCAGAGGCAGCACCATGGCGCAGGGGAGGGCACGGTGGTGCAGCGGTAGAGTTACTGCCTTACAGTGCTGGAGACTCGGGTTCAATCCTGACCAGGGGTGCTGTCTGTACAGAGTTTGTAAGGTCTCTCTGTGACAGCGTGGGTTTTCTCTGGGTGCACCGATTTCCTCCAACACTACAAAGATGTACAGGTTTGTAGGTTAATTGGCTTGGGTAAAATTGTAAATGGCCCCTAGCATGTAGGATAGTGCTAGTGTACGGGGTGATCACTGGTCGGCGAGGACTCGGTGGGCAGAAGGGCCTGTTTCTGTGCTGTGTCTCTAAAGTCTAATGTCTAATGATGCCAGGTTCATGGTCAGACTGATATTCTGTGCAATCATTGTGCTTGGGTCAGGATGGGTCAGACCAAGGCATGCTGGCTGATGCCGTACTGTATTCTGGTCACTTTAACTCAATGTCAGCTGCTGCAGACTATCGTACACAGACTCCTGGCCTTGACTTGCAATGGGAGGCTGATTTTCAGGTGTGGGTTTCAAGTTGGACTTGCTGTCAGCAGTGGACTATCATTCTCAGCAAAGGGAGTGGGGAAATTGCCCGGGATCTCCATAGTTTCTTGAGTAATGACTCCATCTGCCTCAGTGCCGGGATCAGGCAGCGACGTCTGTCCTTGAGCAGAGTGAGGGGTATAGGAGTGTTTGGGAAGGGTGAGGGTAGAGGGATGCAATGTGGATGGTGACTGTTTCCAGGGCTTGGATGTCAATGTCGTAATATTCTGCAAATGGCCCAGTTTGCATGGGATAAGGAGAAAAATGCAAGCACATAGGCTCAGGTTGAGCTTGGAATGGCCAGGGTCAGATCAAATACAGACTGGGCTTTAGCTTTTACCTGACTAGATATCGGTTGATAAGTCCCATTTTAAACAGGAGAAACAAAGACTTCAAATGGAGAAGGGGAAGAAAAAGGGAAGTAGGTAGTGGGCTGAGCAAAGAAAAGAGGAGAAAGAAAATGCAGAAATGTGAGAGACCTGGGTTCAATCCTAACTATGTGTTCTGTCTGTGCTGAGTTTGCATGTTCTCTCTTTTATTGTGTAGGTTTTCTCTGGGTGGTCCGGTTGCCTCCCATATTCCAAAGACATACAGGTTTATGTTAATTGGCTTCATTAAATTGCCCCTAGTGTATAAGATGCGAAGGTGGGATAACATTGAACTAGTGTGTGGTTGATCACTGGTTGGTGTGGACTCGGTGGGCTGAAGGGCCTGTTTCTGCGCTGTATCTCTAAACGAAACTAAACTTATCTAAACTAAACTAAACTAAACGAAACATATACCGTAGATGAAACTATCAACTAAGAATTGGATCTTCCTCAGTCTGCTATTTTTCATCAGGTTTGCAATTAAAGATGAAGGCCCGAGAGGGTCTTTGAAGGTTATGGGCCTGTCCCACTTCGGCGACTTTTTAGGCGACTGCAGGAGACTCTGCGGTCGCCACATGGTCGCCACATGTTCGCGGGTGGTTGCCAAGGAGTCGCCTTCATGGTCATGAGGAGTTCCCACATTCTGGGAACTGGTCGCCACCTCATTATGGTCGCCGTGAATATTTCAATATGTTGAAAAATTAGCGGCGACTAGAATGAAGCCGGCATGGAGAGTAGCGAGAATTCTCGAGCCGTAGGTGGGTCGCCAGGAGGTCCAAATGGTTGCCAGGAGATCGAAGGTTCTCGGAGGTTCTCGTAGGTTGCAGCCGGTGCTGACTGGTGAATTTCATTGGCTCATTGGGGAAAAAAAGGTAAGCAGTAGTTTTCAGAACCAAGGATAACCGACCGGTAATGTTAAATGTCCGCCGAGCTTCACAGCCGTGTATCTCTGGCTTCTTAAAAGTTGTCTCTACTCCTTCTCCCCCTCTACCCCCCTCTTCCCCCCCTCTTTTAAAGGACTTACGATACACTGTGCTTTAGCCGTCTTTTACAGCGCCAACCTTCCTGTTCATCGCGGCGTGTGTCTGTATCACATTGGCTTTGCACCGTGTGAAATTTTTGGCAGGGCAAGCGGGGAGAGCGCTGTCTAAAAAATTCACACGGGCTGGTGAAGGAAGCGATGTGTTTGTGTGTGTGTTCCACTCTGACAGTCGCTGTTCCAGTTCCCTGTTTTTCAGGCGACTGTCGGCAACTTGACAGTCGCCGACAGTCCGCTGAAAAATCGCCTAAGTGGGACAGGCCCATTAATATTCCACTTGACTGATGAGCCCAATGGGAGCATATTGAGAGCAGTCAGTATATCAAATGAAAATGTATCATTAGTCCCAATCCAATATTAAAGATAGACACCAAATGCTGGAGTAATTCAGCGGGTCAGGCAGCATCTTAGGAGAAAAAGAATGTGAGATTTCAGGTTGGGCCCCTTCTTCAGACCTAAAACATTACCTATTATTTCTCTCTAGAGATGCTGCCTTACCCCCTGAGTTACTCCAGCATTTTGTGACTATCTTTAGTATAAACTAACATCTGCAGTTCCTTCCCACACCAGTCCAGTATAATTTGGATCACAAACTTTGGACGTGCAGTCAATGCAGCATATTTGACCCAGGGCTTTCATTTTTAGTAGACGATTATTTATGTCGAACATTCCCGACATCATTTGCGTAACTTAACAAGAAGGGTTATTTTCATCTCATCCGCAACATCATAATCCCTTTCATTCTGTGACATGGTGGAATGGCAGGTAGTGGTTTTAGGAGTTTTTGGTCATTACTATTTCCAAAAAGTTTACAATTTTAGTTATAGAGTCATACAATCATATGGTACGGAAATATGCTGTTCAACTCAACTTGTCCATGGCAACCAAGATACCTCAACGAAGACAGTCCCATTTGCCCATATTTGGCCCATATCCCTCTCAACCTTTCCTATCCATGTACCTGAGCAAGTGTCTTTGTTCATAGATTGTTATTCTAAAATTTTCAAGGATAGCATTAGTGGAGTTGTGAGGAAGATGGTGCAAAAAGATGAGAACATGAGCAATAAAGTTAGTAGTCAGCAATGTTACTCCCTGTGTTTCCACTCACGTGCATGAGATGGATTCTGAGTCCGGTCCGTTTTCTTCCGAGTGTCCAGAAACCTATCAACTCAGCCATAAAGAGATGCAATCCCTTAGCATCGGTGACCTCCCCAAAGCCGAGAACTATGACATTTCCATCTTTTGAGTTCTAAATTGCTGAGCACTCAACCTGAAAATTTGCCTCATGGTTCCAGGCTTCCAGCCTTAGGACGATCACCGAGGTATGGAAGAACACCCATGACGAGAGGTCAAATCTTAACCTGCCCCTCGTCCCACTGGTAGTAAACGCAGGTCCTGCAAAAGACAAAACCTGTCACTTTGGCTATTTAGCTGGAACACTGCAAGTGGTTGCAGTCAATTCTCCTGAAATATTGCCATGGGATATTAACAGTTTAGTAAAGGCTTTGACAGCATAACCACTTGGGAGATTATTAGACAAGCTTTAGAGGTATGGAGGCAGGGAGTAAGAAACAAAGTGGATTAAAATATGAGCTAGCGGGAAGAAAGCAGAGAGGTGTCCATTTCCCTTGATAAAATCAACAGGCATTCCACTTCACAGTACGCCAGTGCCTCTCACAGAAATTCCATACCAATTGCAGTGCCTATCCTTGCATCAGGCTGGGCTTTGCTTTTGATGACGGTATCTAATGTTTTAATGGGCTCCACATTCACCTGATTTAAAAGCATACGAGCTACCATTGGAACAAATTCAACAGTCTGATCAATGACATAGATTTTCTCCATAGACCAGTAATGATGTGGACAAGCAAGAGATGGTCTGAAGATGGGTCTCGAGCCAAAACATCACCCGTTCCTTCTCTCCTGAGATGCTGCCAGTCCCGCTGAGTTACTCCAGCATTTTGTGTCTATTATCAATGGTGCAGCCAATCCTGGTTGTCATTCTTCATGTCTAGAAACATAGCAAATGATCATAGTGTAAAAACTATAACAAAACCTCTTTGAAAGATATCTTGTCGTACATTCAGCACTTCAGTCGGATTTAAGTGATGGAAACGTCAAGTAATCAATAGACAGAGACACAAGGAATGGCAGATGCTGGAATATTGAGCAAAAGACAAAGGTCTGGAGGAACTCAACGGGTCAGGCAGCAGGGAAAGGGTAGGTGATATTTCGGGTTGCGACCCTTCTTCAGTCTGAATAAAGATCCTGATACAAAATGATGCCTATCCATTCTCTCCATAGATGCTGCCTGACGTGCTAAGTTCCTCCAGCCCTCCGTTCTAATCAAGAGACAGCCGCAGCTTTGCAAGGAAGGATCTTGATTAGCAGGCTGTCCATGGAGGACTTGCAAAGGATTTTATTCCCGACCAACGTTAATCACAATCCATTGCACCAGTGAGTTACACGCGAGTTGCAAAATATATTTGAATTAGTTACGTCGACGTTAATCAAAAGAAGTGAATGTTATTTGTTGGCCAAATAGACAGCAACAAGGGAACGGTTATGCTAATGGTCTGAATCTCTAGTGTAATTTCTGCTGACTTCTTTTAAGGACGTGTTGGATTTATATCATGCAGGTAAACGTTGATCATTTGTTAAGCACAGATGTTAAAGGATGAGGATGCAGCCATCCAATAGTTCCAATGCTGGTTGCAGGAGTTGCATTCTGCAATCTTGGAGAATCATTTTGCAGGAGCCCTGTCAAGGAATGAAGGTGTTAATGTGCTGCCGCTCACTATTTTCAGCACAGTTCTCAGCAGATGTGGCCATTAATTATAACCATAGTCATATGCACGTAAACAGGTCCTTCGGCCCAACTTGTCAATACCAACCAAGGTGCCGCAAGGTGCTTCATTTAAGCTCATCTTCATAAAAGTGCATAAGATCTAAGAGAAGAATGCTATTTGGTCCATCCAATCTACTCCGCCATTCAATCATGGCTGATCTATCTTTCCCTCTCAACTCCATTCTCCTGCCTTCGCCCATAACCCCCGACACCCTTACTACTCATGAATCTGTCAATCTCCGCCTTGAAAATACCCATTAACTTGGCCTCCACTGCCGTCTGTGGCAATATCTGTCCTATATATGTAAATGGTAATTCACCACAGAACTTTCACTGATGTCGGTTCAATTGCATAAAGCTGTCCAAGCGTCTTTGAAATGTAGTTATTGAACCTGCCTCAACTATTTATTCTGGAAGCTCGTTCCATGTACCCACAACCCTTGTCTGCTTACACTGGACCATTCATCAGAGTGAGGCCTAACGCAAATTGGAGGAACAGCACCTCATACTTCACTTGGGCAGCTTACACCCCAGTGGTATGAACATTGATTTCTCTAACTTCAAGTAACCCTTGCATCCCCTCTCTCCTCATCCCTTCCCCACCCTAGTCATTGTACTAGTTTCACTGTTGTCCTGGTGAGTTTCATTGTCTGTATAACTCTTAAACCTGGACCACTGCTAACAATGGACCGTTTCCTTCATCATCATTACCTTGCATATCTTTCATTCATTTGTTCTATATCTCTCAATATCACAGTTAAGCTCTCGTTTCCCTTTTCCCTTGAATCTCAGTCTGAAGAAGGATCTCGTCCTGAAACGTCACCTATTCCTTTTCTCCAGAGATGCTGCCTGACCCGTTGAGTTACTCCAGCTTTTTGTGTCTAACTTCATGCGGCTAAATGGTATCATTATATTGTTGACCTTATGATGTAATACAATAGTTCTGTCAAACTGCTAAAAGCTACACTGCCTAACATAAATTCCCTCACATTAATCAGTAGCTCACCGAGCTCCATCCATTTCTCCAGAGACCGCTGGTCACACAAGTTACGCTGAATAAAATCAATACATTTGTAAAACATCCACATTGAGCAGTTTGGGTCTATCTTGCCTCATGAGATAGAGGAAAGATTTTACAGAATACCACACTTGCCACAAACATTCCCCCATTAAATATTTCTACAAGGCTTTCTAAACCTTATACCAAATCCATAGGATTTGAGTTGTGACCTAAAGGACCTTCAGCTTAATGCAATAGGAACTGATATCAGTGAATATACAGCTGTGATTTACCATTTACATGGCCAGCCAAGCCTTGTTGTCCCATAATCCAAAACGTAATTTTCCATTTGGAGATACAGCATGTGAACAGGCCCATCGGCCCACCAAGCCCGAGTCGGCGATCCCCCTGTACACTAGCGCTATCCTACACTTTACACAATTTACAATTCTTTTTTACCCAATTAATAGTCACAGTCACAGAGGCCGACATCAGAAGATCCTTCAGGGAAGTGAACCCTCGAAAAGCGCCTGGACCTGATGGTATACCCGGTCGTGTTCTAAAAACCTGTGCGGACCAATTTTATTACTTCTAATAAAAAATAAAAAAATAATTTTAAAACATTTAAAAAATAATAATTATACCGGTGCCCAAGAAGAGCAAGGTGACGTGCCTCAATGACTATCGACCAGTGGCACTAAAGTCGGTGGTGATGAAGTGCTTTGAGAGGTTGATCATGGCGCAAATCAACTCCTACCTCGACAAAAACCTGGACCCACTGCAGTTTGCCTACCGTCACGACAGATCAACGGTGGATGCGATCTCGCTGGCTCTCCACTCTGGACCACTTGGACAACAAAAACTCATATGTCAGGCTGTTATTCATTGACTACAGCTCGGCGTTTAACACCATCATCCCCTCCAAGCTGGTTACCAAGCTCTCAGATCTGTGTCTCTGCGCATCTTTCTGCAGTCTGTCCGTATTGGTGGAAATGTGTCATCCTCGATAACAATCAGCACGGGAGCACCTCAAGGCTGCGTGCTCAGCCCCCTGCTGTACTCACTCTATACTCATGACTGTGTAGCTGGACATAGTGCGAATTCCATCATCAAGTTCGCCGACGACACCACTGTTGTGGGACGTATCACTGATGTTGACAAGTCAGAGTATAGAAGTGAGATCGATCGATTGACAAAATGGTGCCAGCAGAATAACCTGGCTCTCAACACCAGCAAAACCAAGGAACTGATTGTGAACTTTGGAAGGAGTAGGATAGGGACCCACAATCCCGTTTATATCATGGTGGAAAGGGTCAAGAACTTCAAATTCCTGGGCATGCATATTTCCGAAGATCTTTCCTGGTCCCAGCACTGATGCAATTATAAAGGAAGCACATCAACGCCTCTACTTCCTGAGAAGATTACGGAGAGTCGGTAGGTCAAAGAGGACACTCTCAAACCTCTACAGGTGCACAGTAGAGAGCATGCTGATTGGTTGCATCGTTGCTTGGTTCGGCAACTTGAGCGTCCAGGAGCGGAAAAGAATGCAGAAAGTTGTAATCACTGCCCAGTCCATCATCAGCTCTGACCTCTCCACCATCGAAGGGATCTATCGCAGTCGCTGCCTCAAAAAAGATGCCAACATCATCAAGGACCCACACCATCCTGGCCACACACTCGTCTCTCCGCTGCCATCAGGTAGAAGGTACAGGAGCCTGAAATCTGGTACATCCAGGTTCAGGAACAGCTACTTCCCCACAGCCATCAGGCTCTTAAACTCTCCATCAAACAAACTCTGAACTATAACAGCCTATTGCACTTTATCTGTTTATTTATGTGTACATATATATATGGTCTATGCTGTATAGACACACTGAACTATTCTGTATTTATGCTTACAATACTCTGTTTTGCTGCAGCAAGCAAGAATTTCTTGGTCCTATCTGGGACACATGACAATAAACTCTCCTGACTTGACAATTAACCTAAAAACCTGTACGTCTTTGGAGTGTAGGAGGAAACCAGAGTACCCGGAAAAACCCCACGCAGGTCACAGGGAGAACGGAAAACTCCGCACAGGCAGCACCCGTAGTCAGGATTGAACTATAGTCACTGTAGTCAGGATCTCTGGCGCTGTAAGGTAGCAACTCTACTGCTGCATCATCGTGCGCCCCATAATTCTTGATGTTATTTGGAACTCTTTAGCTGTCATATTTTAGTTCATTGAGGAAAAATATTTAAATTCAAGCAAAATCCATTTCACACAGTTTGTAGCAATTAGTGTACAGTTCAATGGAAAAATGCTGCCTTTATGCTTGGTGTTATATCATCAGCTTATGAATTAAAATACAATGTCAAATACCGGTTCAAATTTAGCTGCTGCCAACCCTGAATATACCATGGATCTCAAGAGTCGTGGGAAAAATAGCACAGAGGTAAGGTGAGCTTGGATTTGACATTCCTTTGTGAGTCAAGAATCAGCTCACCTACATTTCTCAAATCCTTGCCAAAAGCATTCATTCAAAGGACAAAAGCATGGGATCTACATTCATACCACCAGCAGAATTCCATAGATAAACTGATAACAGAAATTAAACCCATATTGTTTAAACTACAGTCTATCATGGGGCTGATTTATTGGGTTCCCCTTACGATGTCAACTGTGCCTCAGTTGGTCACTTGCATTATAAGGATAAGGATTCACTGCAATCTAGAGAACTAAATGCTCCAACCTGAAACATCATCTATCCACATCCTTCAGAGTTGCTGCCTGCCTCATTGAGTTAAGCACTTTGTGTCTTTTTGAAGTAAATACCTGGTACTGAGAGAGCTTGAGAGCTGTGGTGAGGGGAAAGTGTTCTGATGAATGCAACGTAAGGCACCACACTATGTTAACTTCCAGCTCACAACTTTAACAACTCTCAGACTCTGTGGTAGTTTAGTTTAGTTTATTTTAGAGATACAGTGCTGAAACCGGCCCTTCGGCTCATTGAGTCCGTGTCGACCAGCAGTCCACGCACATTAACGCTATCCTACACACACTAGGGGCAATTTACAATTATACCAAGCCAATTAACCTACAAACTTGTATGTCTTAGGAGTGTGGGAGGAAACACACGCAGGTCACAGGGAGATTGTACCATCGTTGTTCAGACAGTACCCATAGTCAGGATTGAACCCAGTTCTCTGGTGCTGTAAGGCAGCAACTCTACCGCTGCACCACCATGCCACCCCAGTGCCAATAGAGACAGTTGTGTGGGAGGGAGAATGCATGGTGCGGGAGCTAACACTGGAACCCAGAGGAACAGTCAGCAGAGGCCAAAGTGAGGTAACCGTTCAGGTGTTATGAATTCGAGTTTCAGTCTTGTTTATGGTTACGTGTACCGAGGTTGCGTGCTCACCAGTCAGCGGAAAGATAATACATGATAATAATCTAGCCATCCACAGTGTACAGATACATGATAAAGGGGATAACATGAATAACGTTTACTGCAGATAAAGTACACTAAAGTCCGATCAAAGATAGCCTGAGGGTCTCCAATGAGGTAGATAGTAGCTTAATACTGCTGTCTAGTTGTTGATGGGATGGTTCCGTTGCCTGATAACAGCTGGGAAGAAACTGTCCCTGAATCTGAAGGTGTGTGTTTTCACACTTCTATATCTTTTGCCTGATGGGAGAGTGGAGAGAAGGAAATGGCCGGGGTGCGACGCGTCTCTGGTTATGCTGGTGACCTTGCCGAGGCAGCGTGAGGTGAACCTAACGCTCAGGAAGGGCCAGAGTTGGTGAAGGTCCATGAACCCAAGTGTAAGTTCAGAATCAGCACCCTGGGCCCACAAGAATAAAGCAGGATCCTTTATTTAAAAAAAAAAACGTAAAACTGTAACTGTAAACTGTATTCCGAACTGTAATTTCAGTAGGAATTAAATAAGGAGTTGGGGGATAAAAAAGCAATAAAATAACAGAGATGCAGTAAATAGCATCTAACGACAGTTTTAATGCCTCTCCATCCCATCCTCAATGCATAGGAATAGTTCAAAATAAATGCTCAAATTAGCCATGCACATTATTGGTTTACAAAGCAGGATTCACTCATTCAATGATTCAATGCAATACAATGATTCAATGATAATTTATGTTTAGGAAAGAACTGCAGATGCTGGAAAAATCTAAGGTAGACAGAAAGCTGGAGAAACTCAGCGGGTGAGACAGCATCTATGGAGTGAAGGAATGGGTCACGTTTCGGGTGGAGACCCTACTACAGTCTGGAGAAGGATCTCGACCCGAAACATCATCCAATGATAATTTATTGTCACTTGCACCCAGGTACAGAGCAATTCTTTGTTTTTTTATCCAAAATACAAAGTACACAAAGAGTTGCCACATTTTGTAACAAGAGGAATGGAATATAGGAGCAAAGAGGTCCTTCTGCAGTTGTACAGAGCCCTAGTGAGACCACACCTGGAGTATTGTGTGCAGTTTTGGTCCCCTAATTTGAGGAAGGACATTCTTGCTATTGAGGGAGTGCAGCGTAGGTTTACAAGGTTAATTCCCGGGATGGCGGGATTGTCGTATGCTGAGGGAATGGAGCAGCTGGGCTTGTACACTCTGGAGTTTAGAAGGATGAGGGGTTATCTCATTGAAACATATAAGATTGTTAAGGGCTTGGACACGCTAGAGGCAGGAAACATGTTCCCGATGTTGGGGGAGTCCAGAACCAGGGGCCACAGTTTGAGAATAAGGAGTAAGCCATTTAGAACGGAGACGAGGAAACACTTTTTCTCACAGAGAGTGGTGAGACTGTGGAATTCTCTGCCTCAGAGGGCGGTGGAGGCAGGTTCTCTGGATGCTTTCAAGAGAGAGCAAGATAGGGCTCTTAAAAATAGTGGAGTCAGGGGATATGGGGATAAGGCAGGAACGGGGTACTGATTGGGGATGATCAGCCATGATCACATTGAATGGCGGTGCTAGCTCGAAGGGCTGAATGGCCTACTCCTGCACCTATTGTCTATTGTCTATTTTTGGTGCTGACAAAGTTACAAAAGTATTAATTGGAGTCATGTGCAGGAAGGGACAGCAGATGCTTGTTTAAACTGAAGATAGACACAAAAAGCTGGAATAACTCAGCGGGGGTGTCCCTGGAGAGAAGGAATGGGTGATGTTTTGGGTTGAGACCCTTTTCCAGACTAAGGGGAATGGAAACAAGAGATATTGACAGTGATGTAGATAGGTATAGAACAGACAAATGTAAAAAATTGCAAAAAAGTCACGATGATAAAGGAAACAGGCCATTGTTCATAGTTTGTTCGGTGAGAACGAGAAGCTGGTGCGACTTGGGTGGGGGAGGGATGGAGAGAGAGGGAATGCCGAGGCTACTTGATGCTGGAGAAATCAATATTCATACCATTGGGCTGTCAGCTGTCCAAGTGAAATATGAGATGCTGTTCTTCCAATTTGCGTTTATCCTCACTCTGACAATGGAGAAGACCTAGGACAGAAAGGTTAAGGGCCTGTCCCACTTTCATGACCTAATTCACAACCTTTTTTACTCGTGGACATTTTTCAACATGCTAGAAAAACGCCCCGACCTACTTGATGCCACGAGTACCTACGACTAGCATCACGGCCTGCTACAACCTACCTATGACCTCCTATGACCTCGTGACGACCATGCTGCAAGTATGAGTCAAGGGCAAACTCAGCAGAGGTCGTGAATTAGGTCGTGAAAGAGGGACAGGCCCTTCAGTGTGGGAATGGGTAGGAGAGTTAAAGTGTTTCGCAACTGTGAGATCAGGTATGTCCAGGGGCTGGGAGATTGCAACCTTCACGTGGTCCACCCTGTTTCGACGAATGCAATCAACCTGGCGTGCACGTACTGAAGATCAAACAGAACAAGTTGTCTTACAACTTTAGGCTGTGCACGCCATACGCAAGAAGAAGAAGAAGAAGAGCTGTGTCCAGGTGGACTGAGTGAAGGTGTTTAACGAAACGATCGCCCAGTCTACGTTTGGTCTCGCCAATGTATAAGAGTCCTAATCTTGAACAACAGTTACAGTAGATGAGGTTGGAGGAGGTGCTAGTGAGCCTCTGCCTCACCTGAAAGGACTATCGGGGTCCCTGGACAGAGTTCAGGGAGGCACTATAGGGACAAGTGTTACATCTCCTGCGGTTGCAGAGGAAGGTATCTGGGGAGGGGATGGTTTGCATGCGGAGGGATGAGTTAACCAGGGAATTGCGGAGGGAACAGTCTCTGTGGAAGACGGAAAGGGGTAGAGATGGGAAGAGGTGACTAGTGGTGGGTCATAATGTGGTGGGATCCCGTTGGAGGTGGCGAAAATGTCAGAAGATTACGTGTCGCATGCGACGGCTGAAGGGGTGAAAGGAAATGAGTAGGGGGACTCTGTCCCTATGGCAACTGGGGGGAGGGGAAACAAGGATGGAGCTACGGGGTACCGAGGAGACACATGCGAGTTCATGTTGGTTCATCGTTGTTCTCAGCGGCTTCTCCGTCAGTTCCCACCTTTTTCTTTGGCGGCCAACCTCCTCCGGGTCCCTCTTTGTCCCCCGCCCCCTCCCCCGCCCACCTGAAAACAAAACTGAGTCAACTTTGTTTTCAGTTTTCAGCAGCACAACGGCCCCTCCTTGGACGGCCACTGGGTCGGCTCCTGCACGGCTCCGCGGCGTTATCCGGGAGCTTCCCTTCTCGGCGATTTACGTGCCCAATATTTTAACCTTTTTTCTTGGAGTATGGATATCACCAGCAAGGATTCAGTTATTCCCATCCATAATTGCTTCCTGTATTGAATGGCTTACTGAACCACTTCAGGGACAGTTAAGCACATTATTGTGCTGCTGAAGTCACACATGGTCAGATCAGATCAGATCAGATCAGTTTCTTTCTCTGAAGGATACAAGTGAACCAGATGGGTGTTTACAACAACAGTCCAGTGGTTAGAGGATTAGGATTAATGACAGGGACTTTGTAAATGATTCATATGTTGTTACAGTCACAGTGACACAGCTGATAGAGCTGCTGCCTTGCAGCTCCGGAGGCTCAGGTTCGATCCCCACCTCGGGTGCTATCTATGTGGTGGTTGCACTTTTATCGTTTGACCGCGTGGGATTCCTCCGGGTGATCCGGTTTCCTCCCACATCCCAGAGATGTGCAGGTTTGTAGGTCAATTGGCCTCTGTAAATTGCCCCTGGTGTGTAGGGAGTGGATGTGATAGTGGGAAGACATAGAACCAGTGAGAATGGGTGATCGTTAGTTGGCATGGACTCGGTGGGCTGAAGGGCCTGTTTCCATGCTGGATCTTTAAACTTAAAAACTAAATGTTGAATTTTCTTGCTACTTGTGGAGAGATTTGGGTCCTTAGCTTACAATCAACAGTCCTGATCTTTAGATACTTGTCTGATAATTTAACCTCAACATCACCACAGCCAATAGAGATGGCTCACAAGCAAATGAGCAGTGGCCTCTAAGTTCAATTGGGGAAAAATATGAGAACAAGAATTGGGAAGTCATGTTGCAGTTATATATAGTTATATGCTGAGGCCGCTTTTAGAATATCGTTGCCAGGACTAGAGGGTACTCAGTCAGAGTATTGAGTATAGAAGTTGGGAGGTCATGTTGCAGTTGTATAAGACATTGCTGAGGCTGCATTTAGAATATTGCGTTCAGTTCTGGTGACCATGTTATAGGAACGATGTTAAGCTGGAAAAGGTGCTGAGAAGATTTACGAGGATGTTGCCAGGACACGAGGACCTGAGTTATGGGGGAGAGATTGAACAGGATAGGACTTTATTCCTTGGAGCACAGGAGGATGAGGGGTGATCCTTTAGAAGTGTACAAAATCATGAGAGGAATAGATCAGGTAGACGCACAGTCTCTTGCCCAGAGTAGGGAAATCGAGAACCAGAGGACATAAGTTTAAGGTGAGGAGAAAATATTTAATAGGAACTTAAAGGATAACTTTTTCACACAAAGGGTGGTATGTGTATGGAACGAGCTGCCGGAGGAGGTAGTTGAGGCAGGTACTATAGCAATGTTTAAGAATCATTTAGACAGGTACATGGATAGGAAAGATTTAGAGGGATATGGGTGAATCACAGGCAGATGTAGATGGGACATGTTGGTCAGTGTGGGCAAGTTGGGCCGAAGGGCCTGTTTCCACGCTGTATGACTCTATGACTCTAAATCTTGATACTTTGTGCGCCATAAAAGTTTAGCAAAAGCAACTGATGAATCTGGTGTTTTCCCCAGAGCTGCTGGCCTAGATTAATGTATTCCTCCACAGCAGCATAAATGATCTCATTGTGTCACTGCTGCAGGCTTTGAGTAATTGGAGTGAGATTCTAGTTCAGAAACTTTGAGCAAGGTTTGGTCCTATATTTAACTACGAGATACCTTCCTCTCCCCTTCAACATTCAGAACTGCAGGGACAAGCACTTACTCCTGCAGATGCCTCTACAATCTAGGGCCCACGCAAGCCTATCTGGGTTGCATTGATGGAGAGAGCGACTGTTAATATTACAACGCATCCAATGCCAATGAGTAGATGTAGTAACGTGAGGGGTGAGGGAAATGGGGATGGGATTTATTTATGGCAGTGAATTAAGTAGATAATTTTAAGGAGCTCTGTGATCGGCAGTCTGCGTAATAGTTGGGTGTGACCATCGCAATACCACAGACGGAACTGACAAGATCTGTTTCATAATACGTCACCAGCCAACATATTCATCACTGGGGCAATCCAAGCATCAGCCTTCCCCTGAGCTTAGTGAGTGAGCCAATGTGAAACCCTCACCCAGTTTTTCCCCCAACTTCATTGTGGGAGCCAGCAACAACCTAGTGAATTGTGGCAGACTTTAGCACATACTTGAGTACAGACCCAGCACATACCCCACACGGTGGCTCTTTCCAGCATTTTTTATTTAAACTTGGACTAACCTAAAAGCTGTGCTTTAATTCCAATTAACAACATTTTTGCGCTGCAGAAAGTTTCCATTATTTAAAAGCAAAATACAGCAGATGTTCGAATCCTGAATTAAAAAGAGAAAATACTCAAAAAATGTTGATCAGCCAGCATCCGTGGAGCGAGAGAGAGTTCACCGCATCTGAAACATTAGCTCTATTTCTCTCTCCACTGATACTGCCTGATATGCTAAGTATTTTCCTTGTCATTGTTTGGATGAACCTAAAAGTTGTCTTTCATTTCCTTTTACTGTCATTTTGTGCGAGATACTTTTTATTATTTAAAAGCAAAATGCTGTAGATGTTTAAAAAGAGAAAATGCTCAGAAAAATACCCAGTGGATCAGCCAGCATCTGTGGAGAAAAAAGTAGCTCTAAAATGTTGTTTGCTCTCTTTCTTTCTCCACGGATTCATAGATAAAGTCATAGAAAATAGGTGCAGGAGGAGGCCATTCAGCCCCTCGAGCCAGCACCGCCATTCATTGTGATCATGGCTGATCGTCCCCTATCAATAACCCGTGCCTGCCTTCTCCCCATATCCCTTGACTCCACTAGCCCCTAGAGCTCTATCTAACTCTCTCTTAAATCCATCCAGTGATTTGGCCTCCACTGCCCTCTGTGGCAGGGAATTCCATAAATTCACAACTCTCTGGGTGAAAACGTTTTTTCTCACCTCAGTCTTAAATGACCTCCCCTTTATTCTAAGACTGTGGCCCCTGGTTCTGGACTCGCTGAACATTGGAAACATATTTCCTGCATCTAGCTTGTCCAGTCCTTTTAGAATGTTATATGTTTCTATAAGATCCCCCCTCATCCTTCTAAACTCCAGTGAATACAAGCCTAGTCTTTTCAATCTTTCCTTATATGACAGTCCCGCCATCCCAGGGATCAATCTCGTGAACCTACGCTGCACTGCCTCAATCACAAGGATGTCCTTCCTCAAATTAGGAGACCAAAACTGTACACAATACTCCAGATGTGGTCTCACCAGAGCCCTATACAACTGCAGAAGAACCTCTGTACTCCTATACTGAAATCCTCTTGTTATGAAGGCCAACATTCCATTCGCTTTCTTCACTGCCTGCTGTACCTGCACGCCAACTTTAAGTGACCGGTGTACAAGGACACCCAGGTCTCGCTGCACCTCCCCCTTACCTAACCTAACCGCATTGAGATAATAATCTGCCCCCTTGTTTTTGCACCAAAGTGGATAACATCACATGTATCTATATTACACTCCATCTGCCACACATCTGCCCACTCACTCAACTTGTCCAGGTCACCCTGCAACCTCCTAACATCCTCTTCACAGCTCACACTGCCACCCAGCTTTGTGTCATCCGCAAACTTGCTAGTATTGCTTCTAATTCCCTCTTCCAAATCATTAATATATATGGTAAACAGTTGCGGCCCCAACACCGAGCCTTGCGGCACCCCACTCGCCACTGCCTGCCATTCTGAAAAGGACCCATTCACTCCTACTCTTTGCTTCCGGTCTGCCAACCAATTTTCTGTCCATGTCAACACCCTACCCCCAATACCATGTGCTCTAATTTTAGTCACCAGTCTCCCGTGCGGGACCTTATCAAAGGCTTTCTGAAAGTTTAGATACACTACATCCACTGGCACCCCTTCATCCATTTTACTTGTCACATCCTCAAAAAATTCCAGAAGATTAGTCAAGCATGATTTCCCTTTCATAAATCCATGTTGACTTGGACTAATCCTTTTACTGTATCCAAATGCCCCATTATTACCTCTTTAATAATTGACTCTAGCATCTTTCCCTCCACTGAAGTCAGGCTAACTGGTCTGTAATTCCCCGTTTTGTCTCTCGCTCCTTTCTTGAAAAGTGGGATAACATTAGCTATCCTCCAATCCACAGGAATTTATCCTGAATCTATTGAACATTGGAAAATGATCACCAATGCGTCCACTATTTCTAGAGCTACCTCCCTGAGGACCCTGGGATGCAGACCATCAGGCCCAGGGGATTTATCATCCTTCAGTCCCATTAGCCTACCCAACACTATTTCTCACCTAATTTAAATTTCTTTCAGTTCCTCTACCCCCTTAGATCCTCTGTCCTTCAGTACATCTGGGAGATTGTTTGTGTCTTCCTTAGTGAAGACAGATCCGAAGTACCTATTCAACTCTTCTGCCATTTCCTTGTTGCCCATAATAATTTCACCTGTGTCTGCC
Source organism: Malacoraja senta (assembly GCA_038087875.1). Taxonomy (NCBI): domain Eukaryota; kingdom Metazoa; phylum Chordata; class Chondrichthyes; order Rajiformes; family Rajidae; genus Malacoraja; species Malacoraja senta. The sequence goes on along the minus strand of JAXLNO010000171.1, from coordinate 2,400 downwards.
TTCAAGGGACCCACATTTGACTTTACTACTCTTTTTCCCTTAACATATCTAAAGAAGCTTTTACTGTCCTTCTTTATATTCCTGGCCAGCTTCCCCTCGTACTTCATCTTTTCAGCCCGTATTGCCCGTTTTGTTTCCTTCTGTTGTCCTATGAAAGTTTCCCAATCCTCTGTCTTCCGGCTACTCTTTGCTGTGTTATACATCTTTTCTTTTAGTTTTATTCTATCCCTAACTTCTCTTGTCAGCCACGGTTGCCTCCTACTCCCCTTAGAATCTTTCTTCCTTTTTGGAATGAAATGATCCTGCGTTTTCCGGATTATGCCCAGAAATTCCTGCCATTGCTGTTTCACCATCATTCCTGCTAGGATCCCTTTCCAGTCTACTTTGGCCAGCTCCCCTCTCATGCCTTCATAGTCCTGCCTGAGCTGCTAAATTTTTGAGCGTTTTAGTTTTAGAGATACAGCATGGAAACAGGCCCTTCAGCCCACTGTCATACAAACATAGAAAATAGATGCAGGAGTAGGCCGTTCAGCCCTTCAAGCCAGCACCGCCATTCAATATGATAACGGCTGATCAGCCAAAAGTACCCTGTTCTTGCTTTTTCCCCATATCCCTTGATTCATTTAACCCTAAGAGCTAAATCTAACTATCTCTTGAAAACATCCAGTGAATTGGCCTCCACTGCCTTCTGTGGCAGAGAATTCCACAGATTCACAACTCTCTGGGTGAAAATTGTTTTCCTCATTTCAGTCTTAGCTGGCCTACCCCTTATTCTTAAACTGTGACCCATGGTTCTGGACTCAACCAACATCTAGCTTGTCCAATCCCTTAAGAATTTCATATGTTTCCAGAAGATCCCCTCTCATCTGTCTAAATTCCCATGAATACAAGCCCAACTGCTCCATTCTTTCATCATATGTCAGTCCCGCCATCCAGAAAATTAACCTCGAGAACCTACACTGCACTCCCTCAATAGCAAGGATGTCCGTCCTCAAATTAGGAGACCAAAACTGCACACAATACTCCAGGGGCGGTCTGACCAGGGCAGGCACGTGCCGTCAGGGTAGGCAAGGTAGGCAGTGCCTACCCTGACTAAAATTATAAAATGGTCATTATTTTATTTATATATATAATATATATAAAATAGATATAAAACCTATATAAAATGGTCATAAATAGTAAAGGCACGGGAGAATTATGCTTCCCCAAGAGATCAATCTCTTAGGAAGGCATAATTCTCCCGTGCCTTTCATCCGCAGTACATTTAAAATGCGGAAGTATGTGCTACTCACGTGCCGTCGACGATGCTTCAAGCCATCAGTGGCAATGGTCCGTAAAGGCAGCTGAAATTCTGCCTTTACACCGTGGACTGCGTGCATGTGCTGCGCTGCGCACCAGCCTACTGCGCATGCGCATGCGCAAGTTTCTTGCCGTGTTTTTCAAAGATGGATAGCGATTACTTGAAGAGTTCCTCATGGCAAACCTACGAGGAAAAGACCAAAATTATTGAAAATGGTAGACCAACGCCGGAACTTAAAGTACTTCAACAGCGCAAAGGAACAAAAATAATTAGAACATTTAAAACAGCTTGGTACAACAGGAAACAAAGAGAGAAGATTGGATTTCGTGTACAAATAATATGGTAAGTAAATTTCTTTGATTTATATAATTTAACTAAAAGTCGAGAGAACAATCTGCGCATGCGCGGTTTCCAAGATTTTTTAAAGCCACTGCCTACCCTGACTAATTACTTATGGCACGTGCCTGGCCCTGGGCCCTGTACAACTGCAGTAAGACGTCCTTGCTCCTAAATTCGAATCCTCTCACAATGAAGGCCAACATGCCATTTTGGTTTCTTCACCGCCTGCTGTACCTGCATGCTTACTTTCAGTGACTGATGTACAAGGACATCCAGGTCTCGTTGCACCTCCATTTTTCCTAATCTGGCACCATTCAGATCAGTCTGAAGAAGGGTCTCGACCCGAAACGTCACCCATTCCTTCTCTCCAGAGATGCTGCCTGTCCCGCTGAGTTACTCCAACATTTTGTGTCTACCATTCAGATAATAATCTGCCTTCTTGTTCTTGCCACCAAAATGGATAACCTCACATTTATCTACATTATGGGTGAATCTTCAGTAACTGTCTACTATAGTGTCCTGCTACTTTGATGCTGTAAATAAGGAAAATCCATAATTCTATCCCATTTATTCTTTATCTATACTGTTAATAAACATAATCCTCATGAAAAAAGATTAAACCCTAAATAAATAAAGTGTTATTTTTTAATTTTTATCCCGATGATCGATGCCCCCCCCACCCCCCCCCCCCCTGAAAACCGCATGGTTACTTGTAAAAATTCAAGTCGGCATATTTATTTAATGGGGGATCTATCTGTGAT